>JAFLJL010001088.1:2500-45000 GCA_018398815.1 Conus ventricosus | reverse complement strand
GTTATTATGTTTATCATACTCTCTGTCAAAACTTGTTCAGTATAATAAAACCATATAAGGTCTAAATGTGTAAGATTAATCCAATTTAGTTCTGTAAGATTGTTTTTATTTAGACTAATATTGATTTTGTTGCTTGTGTGTTATGACCTTAATATCCTCACCATTGTGAGAACGACGTTGGTAACTTTAAGACTGTTAACGTCTAAGTTTTGCCAGCTAATAAGAATTCCTTTCATAAGTATGCACTGACGCCCACAGCTCCATTTCTTGCCTCATCTTTTAAAGACAGAAATTTCAAATATCATTGTGAACGCGTTCTCCTAATTTTGCGCACGGAATGAACTGTAATTTTGTAGAAGCTTCCTTTAAAACCGTTTCTCTTCTGTGGAGGATGTACTGTTTGTTCCCATACGGCTTTATTTCGATCTCTTTCCGACTATTGTCCTCTGGCAAAAGACTTATATGTAAAGGACCAGAGTTGAAAGCTTTTCTGAAACTTTTTTGACGGTCAAAAATGTAAATGGGCTTATGAATTCAAATTTATGTCCCATTCTAAATATGGTTCTAAGTGCCATTTGCTGTCAGGTTTTCGAACTATTTTATATTCATACTGGCCAGCACTATTTGCTTCTAGATTGCGTAGTTGTTCTAGTTTAGGAAACCTTTTGTTGTCGCCAACCTCTTTGCGTTTATAATCACCATCTTTAGTGTACTCAAAACCATACAAAGCGCCTATCTCGCCATTCTGTTCAAGTCCGCAACGTCTGTAAGGTCTTTTAATTCCAAAGTTATACACCTCACAGGCGCTAATGTAACTCCTGATTCTTCTGGCCCACGCGACATTATTTTTTAGTACAGTTTATTATTTTATTTCCAAAACAATGTGTAGGTTATCACATTTTACGACTTTCCCCGTTTTGTCTGTGATCTTTATATTAAATGATCTGACCCTCCCACAGCTAATTTTTGTAACTGTAAATTAGGGAATTGTATAATTTCATAATCGGAATATGCAGCTTTCCCTGATGGAAGAGCTCTTAAAACAGTTGAGGGCCTTCCATCATATAAGTTTTCATCAGTGCTCAGCTCATGTAAATGAACATAGAGTAATGAATGTAATGCAAGATTGAGCGGACTTTCCCCCTCATAAGTAGTTTTGTCGGGTGTAACTCTAAATCTATGATTGTCAGCTGCAAAGCCTAACATTTTAGCCAGCTCTTTATCAAAATAGTAACCTACTTCTTCTTCAGGCTTGAATGTTAACATTGTTTTCAGATTTGCATTGTTAAGTTTGAGAGAATGTCAAAGTTACTCATTGTCTTTTAGTGAGCAAAACCCGTAATAACCATCAGGTATTGTTAACTGGCTAACTTTGGCCCTGATTTGTCAACTTTTAGAATCTTATTATTCTTCTTGGATTTACTTATATTAAAACCATACGACTTTGTAAAAAAAATTATGGAGTGCGACCATTTTGGTTCCGCAATCGTCTTAACAGCATGTTCTAAAAACGAAGGACGGTCTTGGGTTGTTATTGTTACAAACATTTTTTAAAACAAATTAAAAATGAGTGCATTCAAATATACTGGTGCAAAATATTCTGTTGGGCGCACTACAATCTTAAAAATATAACAACTGACACCCTCGACATTTCTGTGACTCAGTCTGACGTCTTTCAAGTAAAGGTGAGTACTCCATTAACAGATATCTTAACCCCCTATTAAAAAGACTACATCGCAAAAGTGTGGTTCAGTCATCCGATGCAGTTTTATCAGAACCAGTTAAACTTTGCTGTGTTTTGTGCAACAACTGGGTGTGGAGTGTCGTATGCTGATCATCTAAATCATCCTGATCCTTTGGTGAGGTCTGTGTATAGATTTCATTTTTATTACACCTTCAGACGTATTTTGACTGAACAGCAAGCGCCATTACCAAACGACAAACCGTTTAATCCATTCAGCAACAGAATAGACATGAAGGCTTTTGAAAGGATCTGTAACGAATTCAATATTAAGGCCAAGACAGACTTTAAACAAAAGTTGGATCTTAATCATGGTCTAGGCACCCCTTATTTTTGGGGCGTGCACAGAAAGTATAACTATGACTGGAAGCCTCCTTACACATCTTTCTCTTCAGGCACAGCTGTTCACCTCGGGTCCATAGAGCAAGAGCATAAAACAGCATGGACAACATTTATCTTAGACACTTCTAAGGGCCTAACTAAAGCAAGAATAGAACGAATAAACGACTCTATTCGCACTTACGTTTGGTGTTTGCTAGGTTCGCAAGCACAAACAAGATCGAGCATAACTGATCCTTCTACTGGTTTTGATGCACAAAAAACAATACTTAGCAAATTTAGAGGACGCCATTAATTCTACAGTTGATTTACCTTCAAGTATTAAAAGGTACCAAGATGTTTTACAATACGCAGATCAAAAGTAGACTTTGCTGTTGGCACTGGTTTATCATGCTGCCTTCTGACCTCAGAATCCCAGATAGGTACAATAATAAACTAAAAATAATGAAATCCTTGTGGCAGGCAATGAACAGAAGGTCGGAAAAAAAAAACGACATAAATTCTGAGCCGGTAATATTACAAACAATAAAAAAAACAAGATGACCCCCCAAGATTAAGTCATCCAATCCCCGAGGTCCAAAGCCCAAAGACCGTTGAAGTAAAAAAAAATGACCATGATTATGAAAAGACAGCACTAGTTGTTGGATTAACTGGCCTAGGATTACTCCTTCTTATCTTACTAAAAATTAACCCGACTATTAAGACAACTAAATGCCCATAAGTGCTCGGCCATAACGCCAACTACTTTGCTTGCAGTAGACAAAAGCCAGCTAACGACACCCCCTAATAACCAGGTAAGCGTCCGCGGCTTTACTGGCTAATTTTTTTAATAAACCCGCAAGATGATCAAGCTGTTTTTTTACCCATGATTTATCAGGTGGCGATGGAGGCGATGGCGGTGGAGGCACTGGACTTTGACCACCGCCGCCTGTAATAGCCATCACCAGTGTACTTATTGCAAATCCTAAGGCAGTTATAACACTGCTAATGTGACGCCTTGCTCTCTAAACAGTGTTCGTATTCGTTCTGCTAGCGTCGTGTCTTCCTATAAAATTTTGGATAGTTTCTCTTATTCTATTCACTTGAGTTCGTAATTGTTCTCGGTTAGTAGACGCCGCTGCTAGTCTTGCTGATCTTACTTTTTCAAGATCCTTTTAGTCTTTCTTTTATCTTTCTTTAACATCACGCCCTAAGTTGGAGTCGTCAGCCTCAACGAGTTTTTCTTTTTCTCTTTTTATATGCTCATCTAGTTCACCAGTTCTGCTAAATTGTTTGTTAATTCATCTCTGATGCTTCTCAAAGCAGGATCAACGGCTGTTATTTCTTGCACGAGCAACGGCGGATCGTGTATTGTTTTTAATGCTGTTTCTTCTTCTGAAGTGGTTTCTGCTTCTATTATTTGTCTGCTGTTTGACTTAAATCTTAAGTTCCATGTTTTGCATTTGGTTATCTGTTGGGAGTTCTTGTAGTGTGTTTTGAAGTTTAGCAACTGCCTCCTTATCTAATTTTGGTTTAGTAATACCAATGCGATTCTGTTCGCTCACACGGAGCTTTGTCTAATTGGTATCATGCCTACAAACTTTGATGGGTCTCGTTTTCCGTAAGCTGAACAAGTTCTCCTTTGTCGTTTTTCACATACAAATGTTTATCTTTTAGTTCAAAACCATTAGGGTCTATAAATTCGGGAGGTTCTTGTCCTAAACTTTGGTATAATGATCTGGCCTTACTTTCTGTTAATTCACGCCGCAATGAGGGGCGCCGAGCGATGCTGTGTCAAAGGAGTCATTTCACTCATGCGTTCCAGGTCAAAACATCTAATCTCTCACCTTCATCTGCCATGTTTTTAAATAATTAACTTTTGTTTGTTTAAAAAATTCACAAGCTTGGCTCGGGTTTTGTCATAAAGTTAACGTCCAAGTTTTATAAAATTTAAATCTAACCCGGTTTTTAGTTTATACTCTCGTCAAAACTTGTTCAGTATAATAAAACCCTATAAGGTCTAAATGTGTAAGTTTAAATCCAATTTAGTTCTGTAAGATTGTTTTTATTTAGACTAATATTGATTTTGTTGCTTGTTTTTTATGACCTTAATATCCTCACCATTGTGAAAACGACGTTGGTAACTTAAGACTGTTAACGTCTAATTTTTTGCCAGCTAATAAGAATTCCTTTCAAAAGTATGTCACTTGACGCCCACAGCTCCATTTCTTGCCTCTTCTTTTAAGACAGAAATTTCAAATATCATTGTAAAACGCTTTTCCCCTAATTTTGCGCAGGGAATGAACTGTAATTTTGTAGAAGCTTCCTTTAAAACCGTTTCTCTTCTGTGGAGGATGTACTGTTTGTTCCCATACGGCTTTATTTCGATCTCTTTCCGACTATTGTCCTCTGGCAAAAGATTATATGTAAAGGACCAGAGTTGAAAGCTTTTCTGAAACTTTTTTGACGGTCAAAAATGTAAATGGGCTTATGAATTCAAATTTTATGTCCCATTCTAAATATGGTTCTAAGGCCTTTTGCTGTCAGGTTTTTCGAACTATTTTTTTATTCATACTGGCCAGCACATTTGCTTCTAGATTGCGTAGTTGTTCTAGTTTAGGAAACCTTTTTTTTGTCGCCAACCTCTTTGGGGTTTTAATCACCATCTTTAGTGTACTCAAAACCATACAAAGCGCCTATCTCCCCATTCTGTTCAAAGTCCGCAACGTCTGTAAGGTTTTTTTAAATTCCAAAGTTATACACCTCACAGGCGCTAATGTAACTCCGATTCTTCGGGCCCCACGCGACATTATTTTTTAGTACAGTTTATTATTTTATTTCCAAAACAATGTGTAGGTTATCACTTTTTACGACTTCCCCGTTTTGTTGTGATCTTTATATTAAATGATCTACCTCCCACAAGCTAATTTTTGTAACTGTAAATTAGGAATTGTATAATTTCATAATCGGAATATGCAGCTTTCCCTGATGGAAGAGCTCTTAAAAACAGTTGAGGGCCTTCCATCATATAAGTTTTCATCATGCTCAGCTCATGTAAATGAAATAGAGTAATGAATGTAATGCAAGATTGGGGGACTTTCCCCCTCATAAGTGTTTTGTCGGGTGTTAACTCTAAATCTATGATTGTCAGCTGCAAAGCCTAACATTTTAGCCAGCTCTTTATCAAAATAGTAAACCCACTTCTTCTTCAGGCTTGAATGTTAACATTGTTTTCAGATTTGCATTGTTAAGTTTGAGAGGAATGTCAAAGTTACTCATTGCTTCTTTTAGTGGCAAAACCCGTAAATAACCATCAGGTATTTTTAACTGGCTAACTTTGGCCCTGAATTTGTCAAATTTTAGAATCTTATTATTCTTCTTGGATTTACTTATATTAAACCAATACGACTTTGTAAAAAAAATTATGGAGTGCGACCCTTTTTGGGTTTCCGCAATCGTTCTTAACAGCATGTTCTAAAAACGAAGGGCGGTCTTGGGTTGTTATTGTTACAAACATTTTTTAAAACAAATTAAAAAAGAGTGCATTCAATATACTGGTGCAAAATATTTTGTTGGGCGCCTACAATCTTAAAAATATAACAACTGACACTCCTCGACATTTCTGTGACTCAGTCTGACGTCTTTCAAGTAAAGGTGAGTACTCCATTAAACAGATATCTTAACCCCCTATTAAAAAAGACCTACATCGCCAAGTGTGGTTCAGTCACCCATGCAGTTTTATCAGAACCAGTTAAACTTTGCTGTGTTTTGTGCAACAACTGGGTGTGGAGTGTCGTATGCTGATCATCTAAATCATCCTGATCCTTTGGTGAGGTCTGTGGTATAGATTTCATTTTTATTACACCTTCAGACGTATTTTGACTGAACTGCAAGCGCCATTACCAAACGACAAACCGTTTAATCCATTCAGCAACAGAATAGACATGAAGGCTTTTGAAAGGATCTGTAACGAATTCAATATTAAGGCCAAGACAGACTTTAAACAAAAGTTGGATCTTAATCATGGTCTAGGCACCCCTTATTTTTGGGGCGTGCACAGAAAGTATAACTATGACTGGAAGCCTCCTTACACATCTTTCTCTTCAGGCACAGCTGTTCACCTCGGGTCCATAGAGCAAGAGCATAAAACAGCATGGACAACATTTATCTTAGACACTTCTAAGGGCCTAACTAAAGCAAGAATAGAACGAATAAACGACTCTATTCGCACTTACGTTTGGTGTTTGCTAGGTTCGCAAGCACAAACAAGATCGAGCATAACTGATCCTTCTACTGGTTTTGATGCACAAAAAACAATACTTAGCAAATTTAGAGGACGCCATTAATTCTACAGTTGATTTACCTTCAAGTATTAAAAGGTACCAAGATGTTTTACAATACGCAGATCAAAAGTAGACTTTGCTGTTGGCACTGGTTTATACATGCTGCCTTCTGACCTCAGAATCCAGATAGGTACAATATAAACTAAAATAATGAAATCCTTGTGGCAGGCAATGAACAGAAGGTCGGAAAAAAAACGACATAAATTCTGAGCCGGTAATATTACAAACAATAAAAAAAACAAGATGACCCCCCAAGATTAAGTCATCCAATCCCGAGGTCCAAAGCCCAAAGACCGTTGAAGTAAAAAAAATAATGACCATGATTATGAAAAGACAGCACTAGTTGTTGGATTAACTGGCCTAGGATTACTCCTTCTTTATCTTACTAAAAATTAACCCGACTATTAAGACAACTAATGCCCATAAGTGCTCGGCCATAACGCCAACTACTTTGCTTGCAGTAGACAAAAGCCAGCTAACGACACCCCCTAATATACCAGGTAAAGCGTCCGCGGCTTTACTGGCTAATTTTTTTAATAAACCCGCAAGATGATCAAGCTGTTTTTTTACCCATGATTTATCAGGTGGCGATGGAGGCGATGGCGGTGGAGGCACTGGACTTTGACCACCGCCGCCTGTAATAGCCATCACCAGTGTACTTATTGCAAATCCTAAGGCAGTTTATAACACTTGCTAATGTGACGCCTTGCTCTCTAAACAGTGTTCGTATTCGTTCTGCTAGCGTCGTGTCTTCCTATAAAATTCTTTGGATAGTTTCTCTTATTCTATTCACTTGAGTTCGTAATTGTTCTCGGTTAGTAGACGCCGCTGCTAGTCTTGCTGATCTTACTTTTTCAAGATCTTTTAGTCTTTCTTTTATTCTTCTTTAACATCACGCCCTAAGTTGGAGTCGTCAGCCTCAACGAGTTTTTCTTTTTCTCTTTTTATATGCTCATCTAGTTCACCCAGTTCTGCTAAATTGTTTGTTAATTCATCTCTGATGCTTCTCAAAGCAGGATCAACGGCTGTTATTTCTTGCACGAGCAACGGCGGATCGTGTATTGTTTTTAATGCTGTTTCTTCTTCTGAAGTGGTTTCTGCTTCTATTATTTTGTCTGCTGTTTGACTTAAATCTTTAAGTTCCATGTTTTGCATTTGGTTATCTGTTGGGAGTTCTTGTAGTGTGTTTTGAAGTTTAGCAACTGCCTCCTTATCTAATTTTGGTTTAGTAATACCAATGCGATTCTGTTCGCTCACACGGAGCCTTTGTCTAATTGTATTCATGCCTACAAACTTTGATGGGTCTCGTTTATTCCGTAAGCTGAACAAGTTCTCCTTTGTCGTTTTTCACATACAAATGTTTATCTTTTAGTTCAAAACCATTAGGGTCTATAAATTCGGGAGGTTCTTGTCCTAAACTTTGGTATAATGATCTGGCCTTACTTTCTGTTAATTCACGCCGCAATGAGGGCGCCGAGCGATGCTGTGTCAAAGGAGTCATTTCACTCATGTCGTCTCCAGGATCAAAAACATCATAATCTTCTTCACCTTCAATTCCTGCCATGTTTTTAAATAATTAACTTTTTGTTTTGTTTTATAAAAATGTCACAAGCATATGGCTCAATTCTTGACCCGCATAGAAGACTGAAAGAGCCCTTTGGCGTGAAGGGAAATAAACGGAATATTACTGTTCCAAATAATCCATCTACTATTGATGCAGATCAAATTCTTACTGTCAAATTTCCAGACCTAGGAGCGGATGATGTGATTGTGCCAGGCTCTGCGCAACTTACCTTCAAAATAGAACTCGAATCAGCAACAGACCCAAACAGGACAGTTGTCCAGAATCTGGGACGGGCAATCGTTAAGAAAATTTCTATAAAACTTGAGGGGCAAGAAATATTTTCTTTACACAATGCAGACATATTTTTAATCTATTCTGATTTATGGCTAACCGAGAAAGAAAGGGCCGCTCTTGCGTTTCGAGGAATAGAAAATGGTGAAGCACTAAAACATAGAATAGGCGCCGAAGATGCTAAAGACGGTAACAAGTATGTAGCTGTAAGTTATGCGTTTGGAAATCGCTTTTCCATTCCCTTAGATTTTGAGTTGTTAAATCGCATGCACCATACTTTCAAGGAGCATTAAAAGACATTGTCATACGAGCTAACTTTTAATGAATACAAACGTGTTATCAGATCATCAGACACCGAAGCAAAGTACAGCATTTCTGACATCTCGTTAGAGTTTGACGTTGTTAGCAACCCTAATTTAGCAAGGCTGATTGAGCAACAATATCAGTCAAAATTAGCAATATATTACGAAAGAGTGATTCATCATACAACATATCCCAAAAGCAAGGCAGACACTATATGGAATTTTAATCTTAGTGCCGCAGCAAGATCACTTAAAGGTATTTTTATTGCTGTGTGAAGATGAAGAACCATTCAAAAGAGGAAGTGAAAAGTTTATTTATCCAAAAATAACGAAAGTACAATGTTCGATTGAGGGTAATCCTAACCAAATCTACGCTAGCGGGCTTAGACCTTATCAGCATTTTGACGAAATAAGAAAATTGTTTGGGGGTGGGAGGTGTAGAAGTCCGACAGTAGACCTTGTGTCTAAAGATCTACACCTTCACAACGTTAGGCTTGATGATTATTTAACAACGAAATACGGTTTATGGATTGACCTAAGGTCAACAGAGGATACTCAGTTGCATGGAAGTGGGAGAACGGTTAAAGACGTAAATAAACATTCAAATTGATAAAGAAAAAGATGGCGATAAACCGCTTAATGTACATTTGTTTTTAATATATGATGCGCAGCTGAATATTCAAGATAACAGATAAAAAGACATACAATACTAAATTATTTTTTTTATTTTTTAAAAAAGCATGTCTGTTCAGCATTATCCAAAAGTGCCTACAGCACCAGAGTCGCTAAAAGAAGAGATATTAGACAACTCTGCTGCTGTAGAAAACCCTAACATAAAAACCTTCAGATTAACCAACATTACACAAATGCAACTAAAACTAGAGCAGGACCTTTCAAAATACAGCAAAACCAAACGCAGGTATTCTGCTGCCTTTAATGTTGTTACATATGTTAATACTGCAGCATCGGCTGCTAGTGCTGCATCGGCAGGGACAAGTGTTGGTCTCTTAGCAACAGGCATAGGTGCACTGGCAGCTTTACCTCTAGGCGGTTTGTCTTTAACTCTTGGCGTGTGTTCATTAGCTGTAAGTGCTGCTAGCAAAAAAATAGAAAACTAAACTCCAAAAGCACACAGCTATAGTTCAACTAATAACAGCTAAACTTAGTTCGTTCAAACTGATAATAAATAAAGTGCTAATTGACTCAAACATCACGGATGAAGAATTTAGTCGTTTACAGGCCGATTTTGATGACTACAAAAGACAAAAGTTTGATCTTCAAAGAAAGGCAAGGACAACTTTTTCTCAAAGCCAGACACCGAGCAGATAAAAAGGAATGTTTAAAAAAAGTAAATGAAACATTAAACTCTGTTCTAAACAGCTCGCATTAACAACACCAAAAGGTGTTTATACTTTAGTTTATGAGTCCAAGCACAAAAAGACCGTTGATATTGATTCTGATTATTTTTTTTTAAATTTAAATACATGTTCTATGTTAGAAACACATCATGGATAAGATATATGAAGGTCCAGACGAATTGTTTGAAGCAATGCGTAAGGAAGAAGATTCATCAAAAGCTTTAAATGATATCAGCCTAGAAGTCATTGATTCAGGAAACGTACGGGCAAGTGTTGTACATGCTATTTCACAAGTTCCAGGTAAACTAACAATAGACCCGCCAGTTAAAGTAATGTTAGCTGTTTTAATCGACTATATAACAATAAATGAAGAAAATCTAGAAGTTTCGGTCTCAACTAAACAACAGACTATTCTTTCTCATAATGACTTAACACCTGGTTGGGCAGACCAACTGCTTACACAGTTTGATGTGGCCGCTGAAGAAGCCAAAATAAGAGGCTCTGGTTGGTCAGGGGCGAAGTCATACAGATCAGATTAAAACAGGCTAAGTATGCGCCGATTGTAGGCAAGTCTTACATTCCACTACCTCCAGCATTTGTTGCAAAAAGAGCAGTTATAAACATAAAGAATACAGACGACAAATGTTTTATGTGGTGTGTTCTCGCAAGGGGGCGGGCCCGCTATTGCGCGGCCCGCTATTGCGGTGACCGGCTATTGCGCGGCCCGCTATTGCGGGGACCCGCTATTGCGTGGGCCCGCTATTGCGCGGCTAACCCTAACCTAACCCTAACCCTATCCCTAACCCTAACCCTATCCCTAACCCTATCCCTATCCCTAACCCTATCCCTAACCCTAACCCTATCCCTAACCCTATCCCTAACCCTATCCCTAACCCTAACCCTATCCCTAACCCTATCCCTAACCCTAACCCTATCCCTAACCCTAACCCTATCCCTAACCCTATCCCTAACCCTATCCCTAACCCTATCCCTAACCCTAACCCTATCCCTAACCCTATCCCTAACCCTAACCCTAACCCTAACTGTCGCGCAATAGCGGGCCCACGCAATAGCGGGCCCACACAATCGCGCAATAGCGGGCCCGCGCAATAGCGGGCCGCGCAATAGCGGGCTGACCCCTCGCAAGGCTGCGTAATGCAAAACGCAGACAGAGTGTCTAACTATGAGCCTTACAGCAATGATCTTAACTTTAGTGGAATATCTTTTCCTGTTAGCGTGGACAAAATTGATCAGTTTGAAGAACAAAACAAACCAATAACTGTTAATGTATACACATGGGATGAGGGAAACAAATCTACTGCCCATTAAAGTGTCCAAGGACAGCCCAACAATAGGCGATCCAGACAAAAGCCATGTTGACTTACTACTGATGTTTTCACCAACAGGGCTACCACATTACACATTGATATGAACAATGAGTAGATTATTGGCGCATACTTCAAAGCTGAACATAAGCAAGAATTCTGTAGAAAATGTTTAAGAAGAATTCCATCCGTTAAAGCTGCAAGCGAACATAAGAAACATTGTATCGGCCCAGTTGACTGTAATACAGAACTAATTACGCTCCAGAAGGCAGTTAAAGTTAGTTTTAAGAACTGGAAACGGATGCAAACGAGTCCATATGTTGTTTACGCAGACTTCGAATCACTCATTGTTCCTTATGAAGGACCAACCCCACAGAAACTTCCAAAAACAGTCTTAGTGAGTAATCATCAGATTTGTTCATTTGCCTTCATCGTTGTCAGGTCGGATGGCACTCATTCAAAGCCAGAATTATACAGAGGACCAAATGCTGCAAAATACTTCTTAGAACGCATGCAGCAATTGCGTAATGATTGTTCTAATAATCTGAATTTATCTGAAATCATGATGACGCCTGAAGACCAACAACAGTATAAATCAGCCACACATTGTTGGATTTGTGGTTTAGGCCTCTCATCAGACGCAGCGAATCCAACAGTAAGAGACCATGATCACATTAGTGGGAAGTTCAGAGGAGCAGCGCACAGCAACTGCAATCTTCAACTAAAGTTTGACCCAAGGACATGGAAATTACCCATCTTCTTTCACAACTTGCGAGGTTATGACTCTCACCTTATAATGAAAGCAGTAGACAGCGCCTTTAAACATAACATGCATCGCACAGTCATCGGAAAAGTACATGTGTTTCACTTTAAATAACATGTATTTTTATGACTCTATGCAACACCTGATGGGATCATTAGAGTCGCTGGCTATGTCCTTAAAGTCCTGCCCAATAACAGAAGAATATTTTGACCCAACTCTTGTTAGAAAGGGCGTTTACCCTTATGAGTACATGAACAGTTGGGAAAGGTTTGACGAAGATACACTTCCACCTAAAGGCGCGTTCTTTTCTAGTCTTAGAGGAAAGGGCATCAGTGATTCTGATTACCAGCATGCTCAAGATGCGTGGCAGAAGTTAGAGTGTAAAACGATGGGAGACTATCATGATTCATACTTGATGGCTGACGTTTGTTTGTTGGCGGACGTCTTTGAAAATTATAGAAAGACCTGCATGAAACATTATAGCCTGGATCCCACGCATTACATTTCTGTCCCCGGGATGAGTTGGGATGCTTTCTTAAAGTTTACTGGAGTACAGATTGATTTATTGTCTGACCTGCCAATGATTCAGATGATTGAAAACGGATTGCGTGGAGGAATTAGTATGGCGTCGCATCATTACTGTAAAGCAAACAACAAATACTTAGATGATTATGATCCGAGTAAAAGGTCTAACTATCTCATGTATTTAGATGCAAACAATCTGTATGGTTGGGCTATGGCGCAATCACTTCCGTTACGTAACTTCAAGATGTACACAAGCGGCGGTACGAATAATATTCAAAGAGCATTAAAGTGGTTGAGCAGTTTAACGCCAGATCAACAGCGTGGTTTCATTCTAGAAGTTGACTTAGAATATCCTCATGAACTCCATGACCTGCATAATGACTATCCATTAGCAGCAGAAAGCCTAAAGATGAATCCAACAGAGCCACCTAAACTTGTGCCTAATCTTCGAAGTAAAAAAAAAATATGTCTGTCATTACAGACTTCTACAATTTTATTTAAGACATGGTTTGAAGTTGACAGCAGTTCATCGTATAATTGCTTTTGATCAAGAACAGTTCATGAAACCATACATCATGAAGAACACTGATCTCAGAACTAGATCCGCAGATGCTTCAGAAAAAGACTTTTTCAAGTTGATGAACAACAGCTGTTTTGGAAAGACTATGGAGAATCCACACAAGCGCAAAGACGTCAGATTGGTCACCAGAGAGAACGAAGCAATTAAGCTGACTTCAAAACCTAATTATCAGGACTTTAGATTTCATGATCAGCTTTTTGGCATAATGATGAAAAAAAGAAAGTCAAATTGGACAAGCCTTTATTTATTGGGTTTTACTGTTTTAGAATTATCAACGCTTTTGATGTTAGAATTTCTTTATGACTACTTTAAACCCTTGTTTCCAGAGTCCAAAGTACTTTACACAGATACAGATAGTTTTGTTATAGATATCCCTACTGAAAGACATCTATAAAGACATGGAAATAGAAGTACCTAAAGGAGCAAGTGGATGGTACGACACATCTGATTACCCTAAAGATTCGCCTTTACATTCAACTGTTAATAAGAAGGTTTTAGGAAAGATGAAGGATGAATTATCTGGAGGGGTGATTAAGGAGTTTATTGGTTTAATGTCGAAAATGTACAGTATTTCGAGCCAGGAGAAAACCATTAAGAAAGCAAAAGGAATATCTCGCAGTGTTGTGCAGTCAAACATATCACATGACAACTACAAAGACGCATTGTTCAATAAACATACTTTTCATCATGACAACGTAAAACTACGATCTAATCTACATGAGATCAACACAACTGTTGTAACAAAGAAGTCATTAGATAGAACAAACACAAAACGAGTATTTGTTAATCCAGAGTTTTCATATGCAATTGGGCACTGGAGAACAGCATAATTACATACCTTCTTCATATTTTTCCTTAAGCTTTATTATAAGAAGATATTCTTTTCCCCATATTTGACAATCAAAATTTGGGATTTTGGGCGGCGGGCGATCTGGATGCCGATGAATCCCCGCAAATGTTACCTTAATAGTAGAACTCGTATCATATGATTCCTGTATCAATTCCCAGGTCTCTTCCTTATCCTTCTTGTTTCATTCTGCGCTTCCTTCTGAGCTTCCATTTTATGTAAATTAAAAAATTAATAAGCAACTGGAACTGTGTCTGGTGGGATTATCTGCAGTTCTTTCCTTCACAAAAGATCTTTGAGGAGCTGGTTGTTTTGTTGTGTCAGTTTCTCGTAAAATAATACACGGGCGGATTCATTTTTACAATTCTTTACATTTCATATGGATCAACACTCCAAACTGGATTGGTTGCCCTGATGCGAGTGTCCCCTTCTGCTTCCCCCCGTAAATAAAGGTACCTTACTTTTTAAACCAAACGGTAATAGTTTGCTGTTTGTGCTGGAGTCCCCTTCAACAACATTTATTGTTTGTTTTTTGATTGCTTGTACTGGTTTTAGGCCTGTTAATTTAAATTCTTCATTACTCATTGCGCGCAAAACTGAGGGCAGTCTTCTAACCCATTCTGTGTTGCGAGAATTGTCAATCAGCTCTCTGTGATACTGGTAGGAAAAAAGACTTTCACCTAACTGTTTGTTAAAGTTTTCAACTAAAGCCTGTGGTCTGTGAACTCCTGGAATGCCTCTTTTAATGGCAACTCTATGTTTTAACAATAATTGATTCACTTGGCCTTTAAATTCTTTTCCATCATCAACTTGAATCATGCGAGGATAAGTTAAGGGGCCTCGTTGGTATATCGTTGTATTGCAACAGCAACAGCAGAAGCACTCTTTTTGTGTTAATGGTTCCGCATCTTTGAATCTTGAAGCTATGTCAATGACTGTGAGTGCGTACTTAAATCTTTTTCGTCTAATCGTATCATGGGGTAAATATAGAAGATCCATTTGATGGGTGTCGTTTGGCGTTGTATTCACAAAGTGTGGTCTCTGTATTCGTCTAGGTGCAGGTAAATAAATTTGCCAAATCGCTTGTTTAGATAACCATTCCTTCGCTGTTTGTTCGCTGACTCCCGCTGCTTGGCTTAGCTTTTTAATTGCCGTTATTCCCTTCCAATATCCTTTTGGCGAATAATAGATTTTGTTCATTTTTTGTTCAGCCAATATTATGTGCAACAAAATACACAACAGTCATACCAAAGGCAATAAACGCGATTTCTTGCATCTTTTGTTTTTCTGATGGTTGATAAAAGTCACTGAATTTTGCGGGGGCAATGTTTCGATTGGTTTGCCTGTTACTAGATAATACTCTTTATTGCTTGATCAACATCTTTAAATGTGTAAGCTGCATGTCCCTGTTTTTTCAGTTTGTCGTTAATGAAATCTAACTGCTCAATTCTCTGCTTTTCACAGTAATCTTGTGCTGCAGCTAGTTGCTCCATAGCTTTGTTATGTCTTTTTCTCTCGCCATCATCCCGTAGTTTACTAAATGCGTAATTACTTTCGCTAAAAGCAAGCGCATTCACCACAGCGCCACCTATCATCATTACGAGTGAAGCCATTTTTATAAATGTATTTTTTTTACATATTAATACTGTCTGGAATTATTCCTGCTTAACTAGAAAATCTTTCGTAGCAAATGAAGCTGTAATAACAGCAATCAGCTTTGCCGAGTCTTCAAAGTCAAGTTTGCCAAGATCTGCTGGTTTTATTTTTAACAGGCTTTTACCAAGCATCGTGTATCCTACACTTAGACCTCCAATAACAGCAGAATGGTATACAAGGTTGGTAACAGTTTTTTCGGTGCTCATTTTAAAAAAAATAAAATAATTTATAATTAATAAAAAAAAAACATGAACAGCGACGATCTACAAACCTTCCTGAACTTATGATTACAAATGATCAAGTTGATGACCAAGCTATTATGCCCAAAAAGGAAAGGCTGTATTCTTTGCGGCGTGTGGAAAAACAAAACAGTTCCTCGGAAATGAATTCAGCATAGAACAGATTCAACAGATGTCACCACAAGACAATTATAAAGTATCACAACAGGTATGAAGCGCAACTAGGTCGAGAATGGTAAAAAGTGTCAGGCAAACGGTTCTTAGTTTGTACACTAAACTAGTCAGCAGATTTGCTCCCATTGATTCTGAACAAGATTTTATGTATGATTTAACACAGGATCCAGTTTTAACAAAGTCATTAGAGTCTCTAGGATGCGATCTATACTACAAATTTGGAATATTACTGTCGCCGTTAATCATGGGATTAATTACATTTAATCATATAGATTTTGTTTTCCTTCAAAATGAACGAGCCAGAAAAACAGCAGAATCAGTAAACATTGAATCAGAAAACATTGAATCAGGTGGAGAAAGTGACCAGTAAAAAGCCTCCTCATCCTGGGCGTGTTGCAGCAGGAAAAAGAATTAGCAGAGTAGAACAAACGAACAAAATTAAATGTTACAATCACAGAATATAACTCATAATGAAAACATAACGCCGCCAACACCAACAGTGATGCCGCAGCAAGTTGTTTCAATGCCCGATATAAAAACACCAGAACAAGTTGATTCAAGGCCTACAACACCAAAGTCTTCGTGGAATATTGAACTTAAAACAGTTGTCATTTTGGCGCCATTGCTGCAGGGGGCGGTTATTACGGTTATAAAAATATATAAACAACGACAGCAAAAACCAAAGCAGTCAAAAAAATCTCAACCACTAAATACAGAAGCTGAACAAAAAAGCAGCCAGAACCACCAACAACAAAAGTTCATTTTGATCCATTTGTGATGCATTAATATTTCAAGAACTTAATAAATAATTATAAGTTGAATTGAATAAGAACTAGGTAGAACTTAGAGGATGACTTAGTTATGATCTTAGGTTGACTTGAGTAAGAACTTAGAAGTTACTTGGGATGACTTAATTAAGAACTTAGAAGTGACTTGAGGATAACTGAGGATGACTTGAGTAAGAACTTAGAAGTGACTTGAGTAAGAACTTGTGGATGACTTGAGGATGACTTGAGGACAACTTGACTAAGAACTTAGAAGTGACTTGTGGGTGACTTGAGTTAAGAACTTAGAAGTGACTTGAGTGTGTGCATGCGTGGGGTGGGGGTGGGCGGGGTGGGGTGGGGTGGGGGGTGTGCATGCGTGGGGTGGGACAAAACACACACACACACAAACAACAAACAAACACAAACAAACAACAAAGAAACAAACACACACACACACAATAGACGGCAAACCACAACAGCAAAAAGTTAAAGATTGGCCTCGCGGATTGGCTGCACTCCAAAACCGCTCTTGAAGGAGCAACTTTGGCATTAAGCCAAGCGACCCCGTCTAAAGCGGGATGTGCGCTTTCTAGGTCAATCAGGCGAAGCTGCCTGATTGACCCAGTATTGCTTGGGTGCTTTCTGGCCGGATCAATGCTGGCAGGAAGCTAGGTCAGGGCTAGTAAAACTGCCGCTGTAGAAGTGGCTCAATTATTCCTGCCATGCAGGTTCAAGCACGTCATGTGTATCACACCAGAAAGCTTTAAAATTGGGGTTGGATTCCATGTATTTCAGATGAGTTTTCGTTTGTTGTATAACTCATTGAAAGAAATCGCAAGTTTGCGAAATTTTGGATAAGAATAGAAACAAAATGACACTTCAATTAGTCTTCTTGCACGAGTTAGATCAACCAGCAAATCTTCTTTCAGATAAGACTCAAAGTTTTTTTGTTTTTGACCGTTTCAAAATTGTCTTTGCTTTCTGAAGCCAGTGTCCTAAAACAAGAGCTTGGGAAAGAGATTTCCTTTCGCCATCTTTCACAGAGTAACAAGCACTGTGTAAGAAAGGAGTCATTTCTTGAACACTTTCAAAGGTTTTAGTTTTATCAAATGGTTCAGAAGGCAGCTCACAAAGCTGTGTTTTCAAATATTTGTCAAGATCTTTAACCGATAGTTTCCGTTTTTTTGCTGAGGAAACAAAAACGAAATGCTTCCTTTTGGCTTTGAGGGAGGAGAACAAGGCTCGCCGCTCAATTTCTTTGTTAAAAACTTTGTCATGGCCTCATGATAAACAATGTGTTTTTTCACGAGATTGGTCTGTTGATCAGAAAGTTTTTCTTGCGAAGATAACAACAGTTCAGACATTTCTTCAGAAATAGTAGCGTCACTTCCAGCACTGGCAGAAAGCATTGAAACATCACTTCCCTGACTCGCCATGTTTTTAACAAACACAAGTTCTCTTTCAGATTCTAAAGAAATGCTAGCCACACCAGCATACAACCGCACAGCACGCCTCTCAAATGTAAAATGGCAGTAGCTCTGTCCCGGTTGCTATAACACAAACTATCACGTGATTTAAGCTCGGCACTTGATTTGATAAGAGGCTTACGCGCAGTAAGCATGTCTAAAACTGTTTAGCATAATGAGATCTGGCGCGCCACAGTCTCACCCCGCGGAGGTCGTAGTCAGCTAATTACAGGTATCACAGGAGCCACACGGACCACTGTACCTGACACCGCCTGATACGCCCTGCCACAATCCGCGAACCCTGTAATTAGGTCTGCGCGCACAGCGTCTCGGTCAAGTCATACATGATTTCCATTTTTAAGCAGGATTTTCCACTCTATGTTTGTTGCCGTTTGCAGAGACGCATTTGATGAATGTATGCGCGAAAATGATGTTATTGAAAATGATCAGGAAAAACACAGGATTAAGCAAAAACTGAAATCTGAAAAGTTTAGTAAATTAGTATTGAAAACGGATAATCCTACACAGTATGCATGTTTGTAGATAATCGTTATTTTTTTTTGGTTATTGAAGTCTTACTTGTCAGAGAACTGTATAATGCCGGCACTAAGGTCAACCGCCCGAAACTGGTTGAGGGCGGTTGAGCTATTGCCGGCATTATACAGTTCTCTTAAGCATTTCCAGCACACATCCTTTCCGTGCCTCATGAGGTTCCCCCACACCCCTGCCTCTCCAAAGTTCACTGGGGGCACCGTGTTGCATCAGGTGCCCCAAAACCGGGTCGGTCTTGAACGGAGTGTCTTTCAATGCCGACACCATTGACACACACACACACACCCAAATTGCACGACACAGAGCTAACCACACTGGTCACATGGGCTGTATGAAGTGTGAGGACGTGGAGAACGCATCCCGTGGATGAGGCGTTGTCGCTGAAGGTCCCGACAGGGGTTAGGACCCTCCAGTCAAAGTCCACGTGCTCCTCAACCAGTGCGCGGCCGCAACAGTGCAAGCTTCGGGTGAATCCCCCGGGAGGAGAGGAAACGGAAGGAACTGGAAGGAAAGAAGGGTACTGAACCCCGCAGTCAGTACGGTCTGACATATGCTTTTAAATCCTAACAGCCACTCGCATGATGGGCGAGGGGAGGTTTGCTGAATACATTAATACACCAGCTCAACACAGACCTGAGCATAACACACTAAACAAACCAAATGAGGAATGTTCGCTAAAGGTCTCCTCACACGAAGCAGGCAAGAGATACATTAAATTAACAGGCTATAAAACGAATAGCATTCGTATCTTCACCTTCCTCACTCACGTTCAACATTTTCCTTTCTTAGGAACTGAACTAACACAGCAACCCTTGCTTTACAATTGCCACCACATTTACAAATAATCATAATTCAATGGCACAATTATCCACACATTTTATAGCAACATTTCAAAACACACAATTCTCCAACCACGCATCCAAACGACTAATCATGTGTACGCACGCTCGCAAACATAAAACTCGTTCCCCTTGCACACACAAACAGAAGGTGGCTGAAGAAATAGAGACCCGCGAATGTGACAGGGGCGACGAGCGAGACCAAGCAAGTACCAACCCTGAATCACCAGGTTCTCCCCCATCCCCACCGACTACCGCATCACAGATGCATAAAAAGGAGAAAGAATTTTGGATATAGTTTAGAATGGCCAGGTTAAAGATTGAATTAACCAGAGAAAAGTGGTCTCAAACAATATTAGAGAACAGTAAAATGTTCGTTCTAACCTCACACCCGCCCTCAACCAGTTTCGGGCGGTTGTGGCTAGAACGAACATTTACTGTTCTCTGATATCCATCACACATTCTCTTTCAAGAACCAAAAAAATAACGATTATCTACAAACATACATACTGTGTAGGGTTATCCGAAATAAAACTACTGTCTTTAAAATGTTCTCTAAAGTCTTTTAAAACTGAGTTATATTTTCTGATATAAAATCCGCACACTTATTCCAGCTAGATTCTACCTACATTATATCTTTATAAGTTTACAAAACTTTGCATAAACAGACAGACAGACACGAGGCAGCGGCGGGCTATAGATACTCGTCATTAGGCTGACACCCGATCACTAATTGTGTTCTATGCTAGGGTCTTACGACTTGGCACAGACAAGAGGTCTTCGTCACACAGACACAGCACACAGTCAATTAGTTGTCAATGCTAACAACCAAACAAAGCTACATACCTTCTTCACCTCCAGTCAGCTGTCACATCGGGGTGGTTTTTAGAGCAGCATGGATCTTTGGTGTTAACGCGATGGCTTGTGTAATAGAAATTGTTAGATTTGAGAGTTCTGGATATTTTTCAAAGAGTTCTGACGTCTTCCACATTTTTTTAATCCATCGAAGGGAGTACTGCAAATGACATTGTAGCAAATTTCTTTCTTAAAAGTATCCTCTCGTTCAATGTAAACAACCTTCGCATCTGGCCATTTACCATAATTCTTGAAACTGGTGAAGGGCTGCGGCTATGTATTAACCATGTGCAGTTTGCCTTGCAGATTATAAAAAAAAAAATTTTGTTTCCCCTTGTCTATTTCTTCAGCTTTTGTTTTCATCAAAACTGGGACCTAACGCTTTCAACACATCTTAACCGTTTTTCTGTTTGCGATTTTTCAGGCTGTTTAATTAATCTTCACAGCCCGCAACGATGTAGAACTTTATTTATGTTTTGACTTTATTTTTATTGAATTTGAAACTGGCCCTGGTGTTTTTCGGTAATTTTTCTTTTCTTTTTTTCAAATTCGTTTGCTGCTCTCCTCTCCTTCGCTATAGATGTGTTGAAAATCTTTCCCGTATTTCGAGCACCAGCAAAATGGTAGTCTATCTGGTTTTGAATTAAATGATACTTTCTTTCAAAATGGCACAATTTGTGACTTCTTCTGCATCAATCTGTATGTCCTCGCTCGTCACTCATAGTTAATAAACTCCATTCTTGTGATAGCCAAGTAACCTTAGCCATTACAATAGGGCCGCATATTAATTTCCACACACACACACCACAGCGCGCACACTAGCCTCAATGTTTGAAGACGATTAGACCTATATGGCGCTATCCAACTATTCACCAATGATTGGTCTGTTCACCCAGCGGGGCTCGTTACTAACACGCTGGAAGGCCAGCCAGTCAACGAAATTTACTGCTCGGCGCGAGGGCACACCTGTTCCGTCACAAAGACATGGACTCCTAGTACCAATTAATGGCAGCTCCCCAAACACCCCAAGTCCTTAAATAAGTCACCCCACTTCCCTTAATACGTTCTCCCAATCCCTTAATTAATTCACCCCAAGTCCTTCATTAAGTCCCACACGACCTTAATTAAGTCGCGCCCCAAGTTGCCTTAATTAAGTTCTTAATCAAGTTACCCCCTAAGTTCTTAATAAGTTCTTTATCAAGTTCTTAATCAAGTTCTTAATTAAGTTACCTCTAAGTTTCTACATAATTACCTCAAGTTCTTAAATCAAGTTCTTGATCAAGTCACATCAAGTTCTTACGATAATCCCTCAAGATCATAAATAAGTCATACCTCAAGTTCTTACTCAAGTCACTTCTAAGTTCTACTCCAAGTCCACCTCAAGTCACCCCAAGATCACTTCTAAGTTACTTACTCAAGTCGTTCTCAAGTCATCCACAAGTCTTACTCAAGACACCTCAAGATTGTAATTAAGTCATCCTCTTAAGTACAAACCAAGGTTCTTTATTCAAGTTATCTTATAATTTATCAAAAACAATACAATCTATAGTTTTTGTCTTAAATAGTAGATGTCTAATATAGTATAACACGACGACTCAAAAAAAACGCTCATCCGCTGAGGATGTCTTGTCAGCGTCCTT
Source organism: Conus ventricosus (assembly GCA_018398815.1). Taxonomy (NCBI): domain Eukaryota; kingdom Metazoa; phylum Mollusca; class Gastropoda; order Neogastropoda; family Conidae; genus Conus; species Conus ventricosus. Next base: position 22,855 of record JAFLJL010001088.1, on the reverse strand, counting down.
GGGCGCGAGAATCGGTCAGCATAGATCGTAATGAAGTTCTTACATTGTAACAACCGCATTGATTACAATTCTGGTCTAAGGAAATGTCTTTTATAGACTCCATGTCTTATTTTATTGACTCCTCATTTTTAAACAATAATAATCCGTCAGATCTATTTTTAATCAAAGAAACAAATTTATTTATAATAAATTAAAAACCAAATCCATATGTTGGGATGCAGTTATCATAAAGTATATATGGCATTCGAAAATGGATCAAATGAACTTTGTTGGTTGGCGGTTCTGGCATGCTTTTTGGGTTCAGCTTCAGTATTAGATGTATGAATTTTTTTGACTGCTTTGTTTTTTGCTGTCTTTGTTTATATATTTTATAGCTGTAATAACCACCCCCAGCTCAATGAAGCCATAAATGACCCTTTAAAAGAATATTCCATGAAGACTTTGGTGGTGTTTGGCACGCCTGTTGTTGTTGTAGGGCTTGACTCAACTTGTTCTTGTGTTTTAATTAGCTGCAGTGGAAACAACAGGCTGTGGCTCAAGCACTTTATTTTTCATTATCAGTTATATAAGTGAATTAGTAAACATTAATTTTGTTCGTTGTTCCACTCAGCTAATCTATTTCCTCTGCTGCAACGCGTCCAGGATAGGTAAGGCTTTCTACTGGTTACTTTCTCCACCTGATTCAATAGTTTTTCGATTCAAAGTTTCCTGATTCTGCAGTTTTCTGGCTCGTTCATTTTTGAAGGGAAATAAAATCTAATGATTAAAAAGTTATTAATCCCATGATTAGCGGTGACAGTAATGTTCCAATATGTAGTATAGATCACGACTAGAGACTCTAATGACTTTGTAAAACAGAATCCTGCTTAAATCATACATAAAATCTTGTTCAGATCAATGGCAGCAATTACTGACTAGTTTTAGTGTACTAACAAGAACCGTTTGCCCGACGTTTTCACCATTCTTCGACCCTAGGTGCGCTTCATACCTGTTGTATACTTTACAATGATTCTTGTGGCGGCATCCGTTGAAATCTGTTCTATGCTAATTCTTTCCGAGGAACTGTTTTGATTTTCCACATCTGCCAAAGAATACAGCTTCCCTATTTGGCAAAAAGCTTGGTCATCCAACTTGATCATTTGTGAGCATAAGTCAGTAGGTTTAGTAGAATCATCGCAGTTCATTTTTTTTTATAATTATAATTATTTAATTTTTTAAAAAAATGAACGCCGAAAAAACGGTTACCAACCTTGTATACCATTCTGCTGTTATTGGAGGCCAAAGTGTAAGAAACACGATGGCCTTTTAGGGGTAAAAGCTTTCTTAAAAATAAAGCCAGCAGATCTTGGCAAACTAGACTTTGAGATTCAGCAAAACTGATTGCGGTTATTTCAGCTTCATTGCTACAAAGATTTTCTAGTTAAGGCAAGGAATAATTCCCTACAGTATCATATATAAAAAAAAATACATTTATAAAAAATGTCTTCACTCTAATTATGATAGGTGGCGCTGTGGTGAATGCGTTTGCTTTTAGCGGAAAAATTACCATTTAGTAAAAAAACGGGGAGAGGTGAAGAAAAAGCATAAAAAAGCGTAAAAACAACTAGCTGAGCAAAAGATCACTTGAAAGCAAAAATTTTAGCATTGGATTTCATTAACGACAAACTAAAAAAACGGGGCAGCCTTACAATTTAAAAGATGTTGTCGCTAAAGAGTTTTTCTTGTAACGGCCCAATCGGACATTGCCCCCCCCAAAAAAGTGTTTTTTAAAAACCCATATAAAACAAAAGATGAAAGAAACGCTTTTACCCTTTGGGTATGACTGGTTTTTTTTGTTGCGCAGAATTGCTAAAAAAAAAATGAACAAAACATTATTCGCCCAAAGGTATTGGGAAAGGGGAATAACGGCAATTAAAAAGCAAAGCCAACCGATCACAAAAAACAGCAAAAGAAGGTTATCTAAACAACGATCTGGAAATTTTATTTACCTGCCCCTAGCGAAACGGCCCACACTTTTAATACCACGACGACACCCCTCAAATGGTCTTTTATATTTTTCCCCATGAAACGATTAAGAAAAATTTAAGTACGCACTTTTCACATTGACCTGCTTCAAAAAACAAATGCGGAACCTTTTAAAACCCAAAAGATGCTTCTCTGTTGTGTGCCCTACAACTATAACCAACAAGTCCCTAATTTATCCCGCTTCAGGATGATGGAAAGAATTTTAAAAGGGCCCAATGAATCAAATTTTTTTAAACATAAGTTGCCAAAAAGCATTCCCGGGGTTCAAAGATCGCAGGGGTCGAAAAAAAAACAAAAAGTTTGCTGAAAGACTTTTTTCTTTCCCCTATCACAGAAGCTTATTGACAATCTTGCAACACAGATGGGTAGAACTGCCCTTTTTTTTTGCGCAAAAAAATGAAGAATTTAAATTCCGGGCTAAAACCCCGTAAACAATCAAAAAACAAAAATAAAAGTTGTGAAAAAACTCCGTACAACAGCAAACTTTTCCGTTTGGTTTAAAAGTAAGGACCTTTATTTACCAGGGAACAGAAGGGACACTCGCATCAGGGCAACCGATCCAGTTTGGAGTGTTGATCCATATGAAATAAAAAGAATTGAAAAAATGAATCCGCCCGTGTATTTTTTACGAAAAACTGACACAACAAAAAAAACCAGCTCCTCAAAAGATCATTTGTGAAGGAAAACTGCGATAATCCCACCAAAACACAGTTCCGCTTAATAATTTCGTAAATATATTTGAGTCTAAAAATGGAAGCTCAAAAGGAAGCGCAGAATGAAACAAGAATGATAATGAAAGAGACCTTGGAATTGATGCGGGAAACATATGATATGTGTTCTGCTATTAGGGAAACATTTGTGAGGATTCAGCGGCACATGGCAATGCATCCAGATCACCTACTACCCAAAACCCCAAAAATTTTGATTATCAAATATGGGGAAAAGAATATCTTGAACAATAAAAAAAAAATTCGAGCACATCAAGCAAACATGAGAAAAAATTTGTCTGAATTGGATTATGATATGTTTGATCTTATAATGAAACTTCAGGAAAACTATAATATGAATGAGGAAAAATATGAAGAAGATATATAATTATGCTGTTCTCCAGTGTCCAATTGCATATGAAAACTCTGGATTAACAAACACACGTTTTGTGTTTGTTCTATCTAATGACTTTTTTGTTACAACGTTGTTTGATCTCATGTAGATTAGATCGTAGTTTTACGTTGTCATGATGAAAAGAATGTTTATTGAACAATGCTTTTTTGTAGTTGTCATGCGATAGTTTGACTGCACAACACTGCGAGATATTCCTTTTGCTTTCTTAATGGTTTTCTCCTGGCGCGAATAATGTACATTTTCGCCCTTTAAAAACCAATAAACCCCTTAATCACCCCTCCAGATAATTCATCCTTCATCTTTCCTAAAACCTTCTTATTAACGTTGAATGCAAAGGCGAATCTTTAGGGTAATCGGATGTGTCATCCCATCCCGCATGCCCTTTAGCTACTTCTATTTCCATGTCTTCTAGATGTCTTCAGAGGGATATCTATAACAAAAAACTATCTGTATCTGTGTAAAGTACTTTGGACTCGGGATAAAAGGGGTTTAAAGTAGTCCATAAAGAAATTCTAACATCAAAAGCTTGATAATTTTAAAAAAAAGGTAACCCAATAAATAAAAGTTTGTCCAATTTGACTTTCTTTTTTTTAATTATTATGCCAAAAGCTGATCATGAAATCTTCTGAAGTCCTGAATAATTAGGTTTTGAAGTCACTTAATTGCTTCATTCTCTCTGGTGACCAATCTAACATCTTTGCGCTTGTGGGGATTTCCCCCATAGCTTCCAAAACAGCTGTTGTTCATCAACTTGAAAAAGTCTTTTCTGAAGCATCTGTGGATTTAGTTCTGAGATTATTTTCTTCATGATGTATGGTTTCATGAACTGTTCTTGATCAAAAGCAATTATACGATGAACAGCTGTCAACTTAAAACCATGTTTTAAAATAAAATTGTGAAGTCTGTAATGACAGACATAATTTTTTTGCCTCGAAGATTGGGCACAATTTTTAGGCGGCTCTGTTGGATTCATCTTAGGCTTTCTGCTGCCTAAAGGATAGTCATTATGCAGGTCAGGATTTTCATGGGGATATTCTAAGTCAACTTCTAGAATGGAACCACGCTGTTGATCTGACGTCAAACTGCTCAACCACTTTAATGCCTTTTAAATATTTTTCGGACCGTCGTCTGTGTACTTTTAAGTTACGTAAGGGAAGTGATTGTGCCATTGCCCTCCGTACAGATTGTTTGGCATCTAAATACATGAGATAGACCTTTTACTTGGATCATAATCATCTAGGTATTTGTTGTTTGCTTTACAGTAATGATGCGACGCATACTACTTCCCCCCGCAATCCGTTTTCAATCATCTGAATCATTGGCAGGTCAGACAAAAAATCAATCTTTACTCCAGTAAACTTTAAGAAAGAAATCCCAACTCATCCCGGCGCGGAATTTAATGCGCGGGATCCAGGCTATAATGTTTCATGCAGTCCTTTCTAAAATTTTTCAAAGACTTTCCGCCAACAAACAAACGTCACCCAAATCAAGTATAAATCATGATAGTCTCCCATCGTTTTACACTCTAATTTCTGCCAGCTTCTTGAGCATGCTGGTAATCAGAATCACTGATGTCCTTTTCCTCTAAGACTAGAAAAGAACGCGCCTTTAGGCGGAAGTGTATCTTCGTCAAACCTTTGCCATCTTTTCATGTACTCATAAGGGTAAACGCCCTTTCTAACAAGAGTTGGGTCAAAATATTCTTCCGTTATTGGGCAGGACTTTAAGGACATAGCCAGCGACTCTAATGATCCATCATGTTTTTGCATAGAGTCATAAAAAGACATTTTAAATTTAAAGTGAAACACATGTATTTTTTCCGATGACTGTGCAATACATGTTATGTTAAAGGCGCGTCTACTGCTTTCATTATAAGGTAGAGTCAACCTCGCAAGTTGTGAAAGAAGATGGGTAATTTCCATGCCCTTGGGTCAAACTTTAGTTGAAGATTGCAGTTGTTGGGCGCTGCTCCTCTGAACTTCCCACTAATGTGATCATGGTCTCTTACTGTTGGATTCACTGCGTCTGATGAGAGGCCTAAACCGCAAATCCAAAAATGGGGTGACTGAGTCATACTGTTGGTCTTCAGGCGTCATCATGATTTAGATAAATTCAGATTTTTTAGAACAATCATTACGTAAATGCTGCATGCGTTCAAAGAAGACCTGCTGCATGAGGCCCTCTATACCATTCTGGCTTTGAATGACGCCATCCGCCCTGACAACGATGAAAGCGAATGAACAAATCTGATGATTACTCACTAAGGCTGTTTTTGGAAGTTCTTTGTGGGTTGGTCGCTCATAAGGAACAATGAGCGATTCGAAGTCTGCGTAAAAAAACATATGGACTAGTTTGCAGTTTTTTTTCCCGTTCTTAAAACTAACCTTTTGTCTGGGTGGGGCGTAGTTAGTTTTGTATGGCAATCTACCGGGCCGATACAATGTTTCTTATTTCGCTTGCGGCTGGAACAGATGGAATTCTTGTTAAAACATTTTCTACAGAATTCTTGTTTGCCATGTTTTTGAAGTATGCGCCAATAATCTACTCAATTTGCGTATCAATGTGTAATGAGGTAGCCCTGCTGGCGAAAGCATCAGTAGTAAGTCCACATGGCTTTTGTCTGGTTCGCCCAAACGTTGGACTGTTCTATCACTCTAAAAGGCAGTAGATTTGTTTCTTCTTTCCCATGTTGTAGATATTAACAGTTATTGGTTTGTTTTTTCTTCAAACTGATCAATTTTGTCCACGCTAACAGGAAAGGATATTCCCCTAAAGTTGAGATCAATTTATGTAGGGCTCATAGTTAGACACTCTCTCTGCGTTTTTGCCGACGTGATGCAGCCTTGCGAGAACGACCACATAACACATTTGTTGTCTGTATTCTTTTTTAAAACTGCTCTTTTTGCAACTAATGCTGAAGGTAGTGAAATGTAAGACTTGCCTACAATCGGTGCATACTTAGCCTGTTTTAATCTGATCTCTAATGACTTCACCCTCTGACCAACCAGAGCCCTCATTTTGGCTTCTTCAGCGGCCACATCAACTGTGTAAGCAGCTGGTCTGCCCAACCAGGTGTTAAGTCATTATGAGAAAGAATAGTCTGTTGTTTAGTTGAGACCCAGACTTCTAAATTTCTTCATTTATTGTTACATAGTCGATTAAAACAGCTAACATTACTTTAACTGGCGGGTCTAAATTTTTAGTTTACCTGGAACTTGAGAAATAGCATGAACAACACTTGCCTGTACGTTTGCTGGGTCAATGACTTCTAGACTGATATCATTTAAAGCTTTTGTTAAATCTTCTTCTTTACGCATGCTTCAAAAAAATTCGTCTTCATAATACTTATCCATGCTGAGTTTCTTTTCTAACTCAAAAATTATTTATTTTAAAATTTAAAAAAAAAAAACTTAATCAGAATCTATACAATGTCCTGTTTGCGCTTGGACTCATAAACTAAAGTATAAACAAACCCTTTTTGGGGTTGTTAATGTGAGCTGTTTAGAACAGAGTTTAATTTTCGTTTACTTTTTTAAACATTCCTTTTTTATCTGCCGTGCTGGCTTTTGAGAAAAAGTTTGTCCTTGCCTTTTTGAAGATCAAACTTTTGTCTTTTGTAGTCATCAAAATCAGCCTGTAAACGACTAAATCTTCATCTGTGATTTTGAGGCAGCAGCGTTTTATTTTTTAACAGTTTGAAGGAACTAAGTTTAGCGTTAAATTTGTTGAACTATAGCTGTGTGCTTTTGGAGTTTTAGTTGTTTTTTTTTTTTTTGCTAGCAGCGCCTACAGCTAATGAGCACAGGCCAAGCTAAAGACAAACTGCCTAGAGGTAAAGCTGCGGTGAAACCCAACACCTGTTTTTCTAAAAGACCAACACTTGTCCCTGCAGATAGAGCACTTACAGTTGATGTTCCCCGTATTAACATATGTAACAGCCCTTAAAAAGGGAGCAGAATACCTTCGTTTTGGGTTTTTCTGTATTTTGAAAGGTCTTGCTCTAGTTTTTGTTGCATCTGTGTAATATTGGCTAATCTGAAGGTTTTTTTCTTCAGGGGTTCTACAGCTGCAGAGACGACCTTGGAGTCGTTGTTGCCTACTTTTTCAGCAGAGTCGCCTACTATCTCTCTTTAGGTACTTTGGATAATGCTGAAAGACATCTTTTAAAAAAAAATAAAAAATAATTTAGTATAGTATATCTTTTAATCTGTTATCTTTAATATTCAGCTGCGCATCATATAAAAAAACAAAATGTACATTAAGCGGTTTATCGCCTTCTTCTTCTTTATCAATTGAACGTTTATAACTCTTTAACCGTTTCTCCCCACTTCCATGCAACTGATTATCCTCTGTTGACCTTAGGTCAATCCATAAACCGCATTTTGTTGTTTTAAAAAATCATCACGCCTAACGCTGTGAAGGGGTAGATCTTTAGACACAGGGTCTGCTGTTGGACTTCTACAAACCCCCCCACCCCAAACAATTTTTCTTATTTCGTCAAAATGCTGATAAGGTCTAAGCCCGCTAGCGTAGATTTGGTTAGGACTAAACCCCCAATCGAACATGTTACTTTCGTTATTTTTGGATTAATAAACTTTTCACTTGCTCTTTTGAATGGTTCTTCATCTTCACACAAACAATAAAATACCTTTAAGCGATCTTGCTGCGACACTAAGATTAAAATTCCCATATAGCGTCTGCCCGCTTTTGGGGTATGTTGTATGATGAATCACTCTTTCGTAATATAAATTTCTAATTTTGACTGAATTGTTGCTCAATCAGCCTTGCTAAATTAGGGTTGCTAACAACGTCAAACTCTAACTGTTTCAGAAATGCTGTACTTTGCTGCGGTGTCTTCAGATATAATAACACGTTTGTATTCATTAAAAGTTAGTTCGTATGACAATCTGTCTTTTAATGCTCCTTGAAATATGGGGCATGCGCTTTAACAACTCAAAATCTAAGGGAATAGAAAAGCGAAACCATACGCATAACTTACAGCTACATATTTTTTGCTGTCTTTAGCATCTGCACGCCTATTCTACGTTTAGTGCTTCATTTTTTTCGATTCTTTGAAACGCAAGATCGCCCTTTCATTCCCGTTAGCCCTAAATCAGAATAGGTTAAAAATATGTCTGCATTGGTAAAGAAAATATTTCTTGCCCCTCAAGTTTTATAGAAATTTTCTTTCGATTGCCCGTCCCAGATTTTGGACAACTGTTCTGTTTGCATTTGTTGATCGAGTTCTATTTTGAAAGTAAGTTGCGCAGAGCCTGGCACAATCACTTCATCCGCTCCTAGGTCTGGAAATTTGACAGTAAGAATTTGATCTGCAGCAATAGTAGATGGATTATTTGGGAAAAGATAATATTCCGTTTATTTTCCCCTTTACGCCAAAGGGCTCTTTCAGTCTTCTATGCGGGTCAAGAATTGAGCCATAACTTGTGACATTTTATAAAACAAAATAAAAGTTAATTAAATTTTAAAAAAATGCAGGAATTGGAGGTGAAGAAGATTATGATGTTTTTCATCCTGGAGACGACATGAGTGAAATGACTCCTTTGACACAGCATCGCTCAGCGCTCTCATTGCGGCTTGAATTAACAGAAAGTGAGGCCAGAGCATTTTACAAAAGTTTAGGCCTAGAACCTTCCGAATTTATAGACCCTAATGATTTTGAACTAAAAGATAAACATTTGTATGTGAAAAACGACAAAGGACAACTTATACAGCTTACATTTAAACGAGACCCATCAAGGTTTGTAGGCATAGGCACAGTTGAAAAAAGCCTCAGTGTGAGCGAACGGAATCGCCTTGGCATTACTAAACCAAAATTAGATAAGGAGGCAGTTGCTAAACTTCAAAACACACTACAAAAACTCCCAACAGATAACCAAATACAAAACATGGAACTTAAAGATTTAAGTCAAACAGCAGACAAAATAATAAATACAATAGAAGCAGAAACCACTTCAGAAGAAGAAACAGCATTAAAAACTATATATGATCCGCCGCTGCCCATGCAAGAAATAAAGGCGCCTATAAGAGAATTAGAAGCCCTTGATCGCACTTTAAGAACCTTCCGAGGGGAATTAATAAACAATTTAGCAAAACTAAGTGAACTAAATGAGCGTATAAAAAAAGAGAAAAAAAAACTCGCTGAGGCTAACGCCGCCAACTTAGGGAGTGATGTTAAAGAAAGAATAAAACAAAAAATAAATGAGCTTAAAGAACAAAAATCAATGAGACTAGAAGCGGCGTCTACTAACCGAGAACAATTACGAACTCAAGTGAGCAGAATAAGAGAAACTATCGAAAGAATTTTATATGAAGACACGACGCTAGCAGAACGAATACGAACACAGTTTAGAGAGCAGGGCGTCACATTAGCAAGCGTTATAACTGCCTTAGGATTTGCAATAAGTACACTGGTGTTGGCTATTACAGGCGGTGGTGGTCAAAGTCCAGCACCTCCGCCGCCATATCCTCCATCACCGCCTGATAAATCATGGGTAAAAAAAAACAGCTTGATCATCTTGCGAGTTTATTACAAAAATTAGCCGGTAAAGCTATAGACGCTTTACCTGGTATATTAGGGGGTGTCGTTAGCTGGCTTTTGTCTACTGCAAGCAAAGTAGTTGGCTTTATGACCGAGCACGTATGGGCATTAGTTCTCTTAATAGTTGGGTTACTCTTTAGTAAAATAAAGAAGGAGTAATCCTAGGCCAGTTAATCCAAGAACAAGTGCTGTCTTTTCATATTCATGGTCATCATTTTTTTTTTACTTCTTCAACAACCTTTGGGCTTTGGGCCTCGGGGATTGGATGACTTAATCTTGGGGGGTCATCTTGTTTTTTTATTGTTTGTAATATTACTGGCTCAGAATTTATGTCGTTTTTTCCGACCTTCTGTTCATTGCCTGCCACAAGGATTTCATTATTGTAGTTTATTATTGTACCTATCTGGAGTCTGAGGTCAGAAGGCAGCATGTATAAACCAGCGCCAACAGCAAAGTCTACTTTTGATCTTGCGTATTGTAAAACATTTTGGTACCTTTTTATACTTGAAGGTAAATCAACTGTAGAATTAATAGCATCCTCTAAATTTGCTAAGTATTGTTTTTGTGCATCAAAACCAGTAGAGGATCAGTTATGCTCGATCTCGTTTGTGCTTGCGAACCTAGCAAACACCAAACGTAAGTACGAATAGAGTCGTTTATTCCTTCTATTCCTGCTTTAGTTAGGCCCTTAGAAGTGTCTAAGATAAATGTTGTCCATGCTGTTTTATGTTCTTGCTCTATGGACCCGAGGTGAACACCTGTGCCTGAAGAGAAAGATGTGTAAGGAGGATGCCAGTCATAGTTATACTTTCTGTGCACGTGCACGCCCCAAAAATAAGGGGTGCCTAGACCATGATTAAGATCCAACTTTTGTCTGAAGTCTTTCCTTAACATTAATATTGAATTCGTTACAGATCCTTTCAAAACCCTTTTCATGTCTATTTCTGTTGCTGAATGGATTAAACGGTTTGTCATTTGGTAATGGCGCTTGCAGTTCAGTAAAAATTTACGTCTGAAGGTGTAATAGAAATGAAATCTGTACACTGACCTCACCAAAGGATCAGGATGAATTTAGATGATCAGCATACGACACTCCCACCCAGTTGTTGCACAAAACACAGCAAAGTTTAACTGGTTCTGATAAAACTGCATCGGATGACTGAACCACACTTTTGCGATGTAGTCTTTTTTAATAGGAGGGTTAAGATATTTAGCCAATGGAGTACTCACCTTTACTTGAAAGGCGTCAGACTGAGTCACAGAAATGTTGAGGGTGTCAGTTGTTATATTTTTAAGATAGTAGTGCGGCCCAACAGAATATTTTGCATTAGTATATTTGAACGCACTCATTTTTATTTCGTTTAAAAAATGTTTGTAACAATAACAACCCAAGACCGTCCTTCGTTTTTAGAACATGCTGTTAAGAACGATTGCGGAAACAAAATGGTCGCGCTCCACAAATTTTTTTACAAAGTCGTATGGTTTAATATAACTGAATCCCTGAATAATAATACGATTATAAAAGTTGACAAATCAGGGTCCAAAGTTAGCCAGCTAACAATACTGATGGTTATTACGGGTTTTGCTCACTAAAAGAAGCAATGAGTAACTTCGACATTACTCTCAAACTTAACAATGCAAATCTAAAAACAATGTTAACATTCAAGCCTGAAGAAGAAGAAGTAGGTTACTATTTTGATAGAGAGCTAGCTAAAAAGTTAGGCTTTGCAATGACAATCGGGACATTCATAGTTTTAGAGTTGCGCCAGACAAAACTACTTATGAGGGGAAAGTCTGCTCGATCTTGCATTACATTCATTACTCTATGTTCATTTGGATGAGCTAAGCACTGATGAAACTTATATGATTTGGGAAGGCCTCAACTGTTTTAAGAGCTCTTCCATCAGGGAAAGCTGCATATTGCGATTATGAAATTATACAATTCCCTAATTTACAGTTTAAAAAATTAGCTTGTGGGAGGGTCGGATCATTTAATATAAAGATCACAGACAAAACGGGGAAAGTCGTAAAATGTGATAACCTACACATTGTTTTGGAAATAAAATAATAAACTGTACTAAAAAATAATGTCGCATGGGCCAGAAGAATCAGGAGTTACATTAGCGCCTGTGAGGTGTATAACTTTAGAATTAAAAGACCTTGCAGACACTGAGGACTTTGAACAGAACGGCGAGATAGGCGCTTTGTATGGTTTTGAGTACACTAAAGATGGTTATTACAAACGCAAAGAGGTTGGCGACAACAAAAAGTTTCCAAAACTAGAACAGCTGCGCAATCTAGAAGCAAATAATGCAGGGGCAGTATGAATATAAAATAGTTCGGAAAACTGACAACAATGGCACTTAGAACCATATTCAGAATGGGACATAAAATTTGAATTTCTTAAGCCCCTTACATTTTTTGACCGTCAAAGAAGTTTCAGAAAATCTTTCAACTCTGGTCTTTACATATAAGTCTTATGCCAGAGGACAATAGTCGGAAAGAGATCGAAATAACGCCGTATTGGAACAAAACAGTACATCCTCCACAGAAGAGAAACGGTTTTAAAGAAAGCTTCTACAAAATTACAGTTCATTCCACGCACAAATTAGGAGACACGTTCACAATGATATTTGAAATTTCTATCTTAAAAGATGAGGCAAGAAATGGAGCTTTGGGAGTCAGTGACAATCTTATGAAAGGAATTCTTTTTAGCTGGCAAAAACTTAGACGTTGAAAAACTTAAAGTTACCATCCTCGTTCTTCACAATGGTGAGGATATTAAGCTCATAACAACCAGCGACAAAATTGATATTAGTCTAAATAGAAACGATCTTACAGAACTGAATTGGATTAATCTTACACATTTAGGCCTTATAGGATTTTATTATACTGAACAAGTTCTGACAGAGAGTATGATAAACATAATAACTGGATTAGATTAAATTCTGTTATAAAACTATGGAGCAGTTAAACTTTATGACAAAAACCCCTCATTGTTCATTGATTTGTGGACAGACTGGTTGTGGGAAAACAATATTTATCCTCGACCTGTTACAAACAGTTTATCGTTATAATTTTGATCATATTGTGATTTTCTGCCCAACACTTAAATGGAACAAAGCATATCACAATAGAAGGTTTATATGGATAGATGATAACATATTTTTAGTTGATCCTAGCAATAAACTGAGTGAGTGTTTAGAACACTTTTATAGACTGTTTGGAGGAACGCAGACACTATTTATTATAGATGACTGTTCGGCAGAAAGAGACACAGTTAAAAAAGGAAAAAACTTTGTCGAAACTGGCTTTCAGTGGAAGACATGCTGGAATAAGTGTGTGGATTTTATGCCAAAAATAAACTCGGTTTTAAAAGACTTTAGAGAACAGTTAAAGACAGTAGTTTTATTTCACATAAAAGACAGAGACGCATTTGATGAATGTATGCGAGAAAATGATGTTATTGAAAATGATCAGGAAAAAACACAGGATTAAGCAAAAACTGAAATCTGAAAAGTTTAGTAAATTAGTATTGAAAACGGATAACCCTACACAGTATGTATGTTTGTAGATAATCGTTATTTTTTTGGTTATTGAAAGAGAATGTGTGATGGATTATCAGAGAACAGTAAAATGTTCATTCTAGCCGCAATCGCCCGAAACTGGTTGAGGGCGGGTGTGAGGTAGAACGAACATTTTACTGTTCTCTATATTTCTTTTATAATTTTGAAAACAAAAGGAAATTGCGCAAAAGAGAAGAATTAGCCGGCTAACAAAAAAAACAAACGAACCACGAAACTGATGCTTACCAGCTACCCGTGGGTGACCCAGAAGTGGCGGGTCAAGCGACTCTCTGCCCTCTGTCCAGTCGAGAGGACCAGCAGAGCAGATGCGGAAAAGAGATGATGTCCCTCCCCTACAGGCCGACTGTAGGAATGAAGGTACCGACCGTACCTTCGACGAAGTGGTTGAGAACCAGAACCGGAGCAGGCGCTCCCAGGGACATCTTCCGCTCGAGTGAAGAGAAAACCTGCCTAACCGATGGCAGCCAACATGCCACCCTACGTCACAGTGAGAATACCTCAAGCATAAGAGGAATGTTGCACATGCGGCAGGTAAAAAGACAGGTGAGAGGCCGATAGAGACAGCAACTTCAAGAGAAAGGTACCAGCCACCCGTGAACCTGCAGGATGAATTGCACGGGCAGTGAAATTAGAGAGAGAGAGAGAGAGAGAGAGAGAGAGAGAGAGAGGAGAGAGAGAGAGAGAGAGAGAGAGAGAGAGAGAGAGAGAGAGAGAGAAAGTAAACCTAACCTGAGCTGAACTACATTAAGGTGCAACCACACCACAAGCCACATTATGGGACGGATACACGACAACAACGACGACAATAAATAAATGAATAATTCCACCACCCTAGATGGGTCAGCCGTCATAGGCCTCGTGACAAACTCGTGAAAACCCCCTTCTAAAAGCATCTGTTTCTCTGAGATACAGTGCTCCTTTGAACCTTGACGCATGTGCAAATTCACAACAATGGACCAAACCCAACCCTCTGTGATCGACAGAGTACGAAAAATCAAATACAAACATTCCACGATAGAGTTATACAGGGAAATACATAGTACTACATTTATCTATCGATCAAACAAACCTTTAAACAATGAAATGACAATCCGAACCCGTGATGATTCACTACTGTTAACTGTCACTGAAGTGAAAACCGTCACTACACCTGATACAGAGACCAAAAGGGGATATAACACTGGTGAGGGGAAGTGTCCCTCTGACTGATTTCTCCAATGTGCTGACTACGGAGCTCGGCTGAGATAGTCAGCATCCGTATTGCTGGAACCCTTGATATGGCGAAAAGTCAAAGCATGACTCTGCAGTTCCACTGCCTAACCCGTGAGTCGATGACTGACCGTCCAGATCCGGTCCAGGCACTGGAGAGGATGATGATCGCTCTCCAGTACAAACTTCCGGCCGTACTTCTTCTTGGGCACGCCAGTGCGCGTCCAAATCTGCCGGAGAGCTTCAGCAACAGTAGGGACATCGATAGTCCTAAGCGGGACAGCCTCTGGGTATCGAGTCGCAGGGTCTACCACTACCAAAATGTAGCGGTGACCGCGATCGGATGGTGGATTAATGGGTCCCACCAGGTCAACCCCAACCTTGCTGAATGGCTCCCCATCCAGTGGCACTGATCCCAGGGGAACACGCCTCAAACGACCCTTGGGCGTTGTCCGTTGGCAGACATCGCAACTGCGGCAGTACTGCCTAACCTGAGAGTTCATCCCCGGCCAGAAGAAGTCCTGTCTAACTCGCTCGAGAGTCTGCTTTGGAGCCCATATGGTCTGCTATGGGTGAATCATGGGCCTGCCGGAGAACAGATTCTCTCAAGCTTTGGGGGACAACCAGTTGCTTGGCTACCCGATTCTGAGTGAAAACCCTAAAGAGGATCCCCTTGTGGAGCTTAAAGCTCACCTTGGCGTGTTGGGCAGACTGAGCGGGACGATCCACCAGTTGCCGCAGGCGCTGGACATCCAAGTCCCTGGCCTGGAGACGGACCATGGTAGCAGGATCAGCCCTGGCCAGAACCTCGTCAGAGATCGGCTGTAGAAACGGGACGCAATTCCTGCTCCTGTTTCTTGGCTTTGGCGCGGGTGGTAACTCCACACACGCCTGTACGGGCAGATCCGTAGACACAGACTGACTGCGTCCATCTGCGAAGGTGATGGTATTCCCTATGAGAAGGGAATACAGAGGTCGCTCCACCGCGATGGCCCATACTTCACCACAGAAGTAGGGGGTGGAGATAGGAATGAGTACAGAAGGACGGGTGGAGGTAAAACCAGCCTCCAACCCGCACACATCATAACTGGCGCCCCGCTGAGCCTCGGGGAAACCAAATCCTTGTCTACAAAGAGCGTTGATGCTCCCGAATCCCTGATGGTGTCGACCAAGGAAGAGCCAACAACAGAAAGAAACACTGGACACTCTGTACCACCAGAAGCCGGCATGGACCCCACGTTAGCCGAGGCACGAGGACGCTGGGAAGGACTAGCCCCATGACTACCGGCGGCTTTAGGGCAATCTTTCCTGATGTGGCCGGGACGACCACAAAGAAAACACAGTCGGGGTGCTGAGGTCCCCGATGAACTGCCTGCCTTGTTCAATCCGCTAGCAGTTGTCGGCGCCTTATTGCCACTAAATCCTGTGGGGGGCTTCTGTCCGTATCTGGGCGATGCCCATAAGCTCTACGGTCTTCAGCAAACACCTCAGCGGTATGAATCGCAGCCGTGAAATCCTGTGGTGCTGTCTCGCCTATACGGATCCTCAACTCTGGGGGACACGGTGTTGGTAAGCTGTTCGATGAGAATCAGATCCTCAAGCTCCAGCTTAGCAACTGACGCCAGTACGCCAGCGTTTTGCGCACGCTATCTCCAAACTGCACGAAGGTCTCGTCGTTATTCTTTTTCATGGACCTGAACTTCCTCCTGTACTTCTCTGGGGTAAGATGGAAACGTTTACACAGAGCCAACTGCATGTCTGCATAAGACGCGCCTTCATTTAGAGTAAGCACACACTCCCTTGCAGCACCTGATAATCCAGAAAAAAGGTGCATGGCCTTTTGTTCCTCAGACAATTGGTATGAACTAGCTGCCTTGTCAAAATGCTCTAAGAACATATCAATGTCCTCACTAGGTCTGAACTCTGGAAGCTTTAATTTTGGACCTCTAACTCTATCACTTGCCTGTCGATCAAACCCCCTGATTTACAGATGCGGGAGTCCGTGAAAGAAGTTGTTCCATCTCTTCCCTACGCAGAGCCTCCATCCTATCTAGCTCTTCCCTACGGAGGGCTTCCTGTCTGACAGCCTCTTCCCTACGCTGAACAGCCTCCTCTCTGTGCAGAGCCTCCATCCTATCTAGCTCTTCACGACGGAGGGCTTCCTGCCTGGCAGCATCCTCTTGTTGTTGTCGCTCCAAAAACATCAGGACGGAGGCGATGTCCTGGGCAGGATTCACCACTCCCGACACGGGAGGATGACCCGTTTGACCCGTCCCTTGGGTCTCGACTTTCCCATGAGGAAAGTCTCCGGGGCATACCCCTTATGAGGGGAAGCATGGAGAAGAGAGGGCTTCGGTTTCTGCGACTCAACAGAAGCCCACAGTTCCTTTGCTATACTCTGATGCTTCCGAGTGGAAGTGCCAGTCGGGGTCTCAGCAGGAAGATCCCCTAGCGAAGAAGTAGTGAAAGTACTCGCCGGATATCGGCTACAGCACTGGAATAAGTAGTTACTGTAGTCGAAGTACTGGTACTAATAGTAGGGACTACATTTTGAAGACCTTTCTTCTTCGACGCACGCGTCGCCATACCACCAGCACCGGACGTTGCCATGACAACTATATCCTACGGTTCTCAAATAAAGGGGAAAGACAATTCCACTTGAAAAACAGATACCGCACGGATATGTTACGGCTGCTCCCACTCTGGCAACACCGCGCTCCACAACACGAGCAACAGTGCGGTGGGGCTCACCGACAATAAGGAGGAAATGTCAAGGCTGCTCCCACTCTGGCAACAGCGCGCTCCACAGCACGAGCAATAGTGTGGTGGGGCTCACCGACAAAACAAACAATGACAGACGGAATCTGGAGAAGAAAAAAAAAAACGACACTAACGTCCGATACAACCACCTGTACTCAATAACCCAGTAAAGAAAAACTGGTTAACTACAAAACAGGAATGGCAGACTGAGTGGCAACAGAAAGGTAAGTCTTACGGCCGTACCTGCGTGAGGCACCCGGCGGAAAGAGAAGGTCTGGACGCGATCGATTCCCCTTCGTCTCAACTCGATCCCCCAGTCGCACCAGATGTTCGTTCAGGCCACCAAGAGACTCCCTACACGCTAGAGTCACCAAGCCAACCACCCACAAACAAACACGACAAACTGACTAAACGTATACAAAACAGACAGAACTGGACAGGTACTCCACGAAACGAGAGAGACAGTCAGAGCCCTTCACATCCCGGACGAGCCCCCACAAATGTCACGACCGACCCCTGGAGGTCTGCCCTGACAGGATCGGTCTAGATGGGAGTGAAGGGAATGACTGACCTCACACGCCCCGCAAGAGACCACACAAGAAAGATTACAATACAACACCCCATTTATTCACACAACACACACATAGTCACAAATAAGCATTCCAACACACACAACATGCACAATCACAATCAAGCATTTCAACACACACGACTTACACACAATTAAGCATTCCAACACACACAACATGCACAATCACAATCAAGCATTTCAACACACACGACATACACACAATTAAGCATTTCAACGCAAACAACATAAGCATAATCATAAATAAGCATTTCCAGCACACATTCCTTTCCGCGCCTCATGAGGTTCCCCCACACCCTGCCTCTCCAAAGTTCACTGGGAGCACTGTGTCGCATCAGGTGCCCCAAACCGGGTTGGTTCTTGAACGGAGTGTTTTCAATGCCGACACATTGACACACACACACACCCAAATTGCACGACACAAAGCTAACCACACTGGTCACATGGGCTGTATGAAGTGCGAGGACGGTGGAGAACGCATCCCGTGGGACGAGGCGTTGTCGCTGAAGGTCCCGGACATGGGTTTAGGACCCTCCAGCAAAGTCCACGTGCTCCTCAACCAGTGCGCGGCCCCAACAGCGCAAGCTTCGGGTGAATCCCCCGGGAGGAGAGGAAACGGAAGGAACTGGAAGGAAAGAAGGGTACTGGAACCCCGCAGTCAGTACGGTCTGACATATGCTGTTAATCCTAACAGCCACTCGCATGATGGGCGAGGGGAGGTTTGCTGAATACATTAATAGCACCAGTCAACACAGACCTGAGCATAACACACTAAACAAACCAAATTGAGGAATGTTCGCTAAAGGTCTCCTCACACGAAGCAGGCAAGAGATTACATTAAATTAACAGGCTATAAAACGAATAGCAATTCGTATCTTCATCCTTCCCTCACTCACGTTCAACATTTTCCTTTCTTAGGAACTGAACTAACACAGTGTCACGAGTTTGTCACGAGGCCTACGACGATTGACCCATCTAGTGTAGTAGAATTATTCATTTATTTATTGTCGTCGTTGTTGTCGTATATCCGTCCTTTAATGTGGCTTGTGGTGTGGTTGCACCTTGGTGTAGTTCAGCTCAGGTTAGGTTTACTTTCTCTCTCTCTCTCTCTAATTCCACAGCCCGTGCAATTCATCCTGCAGGTTCACGGGTGGCTGGTATCTTTTTCTTGTACTGGCTGTCTCTATCGGCCTCTCACCTGTCTTTTCACCTGCCGCACGTGCAAGATTCCTCTTAGGCTTGAGGTATTCTCACTGTGACGTAGCATGGCATGTTGGCCGCCATCGCTTAGGCAGGTTTTCTCTTCACTCGAGCGGAAGATGTCTCTGAGAGCGCCTGCTCTGCTTTTGGTTCTACACAACGTCGTCGAAGGTACGGTCGGTACCTTCATCCCAACAGTCGGCCTGTAGGGGAGGGACATCACATCACTTCATCTTGTTTCCGCATCTGCGCTGCTGTCCTCTCGACTGGACAGAGGGCAGAGAGAGTCGTTTGACCCGCCTCTTCTGGGTCACCCACGGGTAGCTGGTAAGCATCAGTTTCATGGTTCGTTTGTTGTTGTTTTTTTGTTGTTAGCCGGCTTATTCTTCTCTGTTGCGCAATTTTCTTTTGTTTTCAAAATTGTAAAAGAAATATTGTTTGAGACCTTTTCTCTGGTTAATTCAATCTTTAACCTGGCCATTCTAAATTATATCCAAAATTCTTTCTCCTGTTTATGCATCTGGTGATGCGGTTGTCGGTGGGGATGGGAGAGAACCTGGTGATTCAGGGTCGGTACTTGCTGGGTCTCGCTCGTCCGCCCCTGTCACATTCGCCGGACTCTTATTCTTCGGCCACCATCTGTTTGTGTGTGCAAGGAGAACGAGTTTTATGTTCGCAAGCGTGCGTACGCATGATTTGTCGTTGGGATGCATGGTTGGAGATTTGTGTTATTTTGAAGTGTGGTTATGTAATAATTATGCCATTGAATTATTATTTGCAAATGTGGTGGCAGTTATAAAGCGATGGTTGCTGTGTTGGTTCATTTCCTAAGAAAGGAAAATGTTAAACGTGAGTGAGAGAAGGATGAAGATAATTCATATTTGTTTTATAGCCTGTTAATTTAATGCAGTCTCTTACCTGCTTCGTATGAGAAGACTTTAACGAACATTCCCGATTTGATTGGTTTGCTGTGTTATGGTCGGGTTTGTGTTGAGCTGGTGTTGTTGGTGCGTTTAGTAGACCTCCCCTCGCCCATCATGCGAGTGGCTGTTAGGGTTGAACAGCATGGGTCAGACTGTACTGACTGCGGGGTTCCAGTACCCGCCTTTCTTCTTTCCTAGCTCTTACCTTCTCCCTCCTCCCGTGGGATTCACCCAGAAACACGCACTGGTTGGGGCACGCTCTGGTTGTAACGCGCACTGGTTGGGGCCACGCACGGGTTGGTAACGCGC
Organism: Conus ventricosus; assembly: GCA_018398815.1. Classification (NCBI taxonomy): domain Eukaryota; kingdom Metazoa; phylum Mollusca; class Gastropoda; order Neogastropoda; family Conidae; genus Conus; species Conus ventricosus. Next base: position 2,572 of record JAFLJL010001088.1, on the reverse strand, counting down.
ACTGGTTGGGACAGCGCACTGGTTGGTAACGCGCACTGGTTGGGGCCACGCACTGGTTGGGACCACGCACTG
>JAFLJL010001087.1:0-43147 GCA_018398815.1 Conus ventricosus | reverse complement strand
TTATATGTCCTCGCCATATTTCCATTCTGTCTTTCTGTCCACGTCCAAAATCCCCGTTTTCTGATACAATTATTTTCGTCTTTTCCAGATTAACTTTCATATCATAATTGTCTGCAATTGTTTGAGGATATCAATTTGATTTTGTAAGCCCTTGGGACAGTATGAAGCTAAAACAACATCATCAGCAAAGAGAGAGAGAGAGAGAGAGAGAGAGAGAGAGAGAGAGAGAGAGAGAGAGAGAGAGAGAGAGAGAGAGAGAGAGAGAGAGAGGGAGAGAGAGAGAGAGGGGGGGGGGTAATCCGCCAAACAAACCATTTATTGCGCGACCTTGATCTTAGTGTCAATGTACTGCTGAAGGCAACAACAACAACAACAACAACAACAACAACAACAACAACAACAACAACAACAACAACAACAACAACAACAACAAACAAACAAAAACAAAATGACAACACTGTGACAAGCACTAAAGCAGTGCAACAAAACAACAGTAACAGCAATGCAACTAAATGAAGCAAATACCTCGACAAATCAACAATAACAACTAAATGAAGCAAATACCTCGACAAATCAACAATAACAACTAGAGAACTGTAATATGCCGCTTCAGACTCACTTGCTTCTCCACCACGTTTTTGGGCGAAAGTGGCCTAAAAGCCGCCTATTCCTGTTCTCTGACAAGTAACCAAAAAATAACGACCCTACAAACAAATATACTGTGTAGGGTTATCCGTTTTCAATACTAATTTACTAAACTTTTCAGATTTTAGTTTTTGTTTAATCCTATGTTTTTCCTGATCGTTTTCAATAACATCATTTTCACGCAAACATTCATCAAATGCGTCTCTGTCTTTCATGTGAAATAAAACTAAAGTCTTTTAAAACTGAGTTATATTTTTGACATAAAAGTAGAATCATATTTCTTCTTCTTATTCTACCACTTCTTCACACACACACCAAAGTATGTACACACACACACACACACACACACACACACACACACACACACACACACACACACACACACACACACTACACGCAAACTAACACGGACACATGCACACACAGAGAAACACTCACACACAGGCCAAAAAATCAATACTGCTGCACCTCCTCTACCCCTCTTCCCCCCTCCTTCCTGCCTAGCATGACATCAGCCTTCCTTCGCCAACACTGCCCGCATGGCAGGCTGTTACAGCCCAGCCAATCAGCGGCCGCTCACACCACATCAGAAAATGATTTAGAAAATTCGAGATTGCCACGTCGACAAACCGAATCGAGGTTGTCGCGTGACACGACCGGGCCTGCCATTGTTGCTCGGACCATTGAACAAGAAGGCTGTGTGTTTTGACTGCGCTCTGTTGTGGCCACTGTGTTTTAATTGTGTTATTTTAAAATGGCTAAAACGTTACTGAAGAACAGGTTTGTGCATTTGAGGCCATAAGTTTTACTTTAACTGCATGTTAGAGTATTTGTTGAAAGAAGTAGGCGAAGCATGTTGTGAAACGGGAAGATTGTTTTTCTCGAAAACGAAAAAGTGAACTAACTGCTTTGGAAATGAACGACTATCTTAAAGGTTTGTTGGTTCAAGGAAATGAAACAAGATGTAGCTAGTTTTAATACGTGTTTGACTATTGATGAGATGGTTTCTTATCTAATAAATGGCGCTGCATTGTTGAAAGTTGGCTGAAGCAAAACAAACCATCACGCGTTGATTGTTGGGAGCTGGCTTGGGACAGCTAAAGCCATGTTTAAAAAACATGGCGTTCATTTCTTAAGGCGGAGGTAAACACGGCTGATTCGTATGCTGTTCATCTGCCTTCAAGTGTGCCCTTATGCAACTGAATGGCGATTTTCGAATGTTCTGGCAAAACTGGATAGGGCTAGGCAGACCTTAGTGTGGTGAAGTTAGCCTTGCTATAAATAGCCGTTTATACATGAACGGCTATTTTTAGCAGCAAGAGGGCTGTGGGGAAATCCGCCTTGCTAAAAATAACCGTTTATACATGAACGGCTATTTTTAGCAGCAAGAGGGCTGTGGGGAAATCCGCCTTGCTATAAATAACCGTTTATACATGAACGGCTATTTTTATCAGCAAGAGGGCTGTGGGGAAATCCGCCTTGCTATAAATAGCCGTTTATACATGAACGGCTATTTTTAGCAGCAAGAGGACTGTGGGGAAATCCGCCTTGCTATAAATAGCCGTTTATACATGAACGGCTATTTTTAGCAGCAGAGGGGACTGCAGTGCTCGTAACTGGGGCAGATGTGCCCCACCCCCACCCCACGCATGCACACCTCCTCCTCCCACCCCCACCCACGCATGCACCCCTCCTCCCCCCACCCCCACCCCACGCATGCACACCCCCACCCCCACCCCACGCATGCACACCCCCACCCCCACCCCACGCATGCACGTCCCCCCACCCCCACCCCATGCATGCACGCCCCCCCACCCCACCCACGCACGCACAACCCCACCCCACCCACGCATGCACACTCAAGTCATTCTAAAGTCATTCACAAGTCATCCTCAAGTCATTCACAAGTCATCCTCAAGTCATTCACAAGTTCTTACTTAAGTTATTCTCAAGTCATTCACAAGTTCTTACTTAAGTCATTCTCAAGTCATTCACAAGTCATCCTCAAGTCATTCACAAGTTCTTAGGCAAGTTCTTAGGCAAGTTTTTAATCAAGTTGTTCTCAAGTCATCCTCAAGTTCTTACCTCAAGTTAACCTAAGATCTATGTTTTTATCTTAAATAGTAAATGTCTAATATAGTACACACACGCCTCAAAAAACGCGTCATTGTTGAGGATGTCTTGCTCAGCGTTTTCTGCATAGATCTTAAGGAAGCTCTTACATCCGAAGCAACCACATTGATTACAATTCTGGTCTATGGAAATGTCTTTTATAGACTCCATGTCTTTATTTATTGACTTTATCATTTTATAATACGCCATGATCTATTTTTATTAAAAAAATTTAAATATTATTCCATTATAAATGGATCAAAATGCTGCTTTGTTATTGGCGGTTTTGGCGTGCAGTTGTGTTCGGCTTCTGTATTTAGCGGTGGAGATTGTTTGGACTCTTGTTTTTGCCAGCGTTGTTTATATATTTTATAACCGTAATAACTGCCCCCAACAGCAGCAATGGCGCCAAAATGGCAACAGTTTTAAGTTCAATATTCCATGAAGACTTTGGTGCTGTAGGTCTTGTATCACATGGAGTTTTTATAGCTGGCATTGAATCAACTTGTTCTGGCGCTGGCGGCGTTATGTTTTCATGATGAGTTATATTCTGTAACATTAATTTTTTTTTGTCTGTTCCACTCTGCTAATTTTTTTCCTGCTTTAACACGCCAGGATGAGGATGCTTTCACTGGCCACCACCTGGTTCAGTGTTTTTTGCTGATTTTCTGGCTTGGTTACTTTCTCCACCTGATTCTGGTTCTGATGATTTTCCAGCTCGTTCATTTTGAAGGGAAATAAAATCTATATGATTAAAAGTTATTAATTCCATGATTAGCGGCGATAACAATGTTCCAAATCTGTAATATAAATCACAGCCTAGAGACTCTAAAGACTTTGTTAAAACTGGATCTTGCGTTAAATCATACGTAAGATCTTGTTCAGAATCAATGGGGGCAAATCTACTGACTAGTTTAGTGTACAAACTAAGAGCCGTTTGCCCAACGCTTTTTACCATTCTCGACCCCAACTGCGCCTCATACCTGTTATGATACTTTATAATGTCTTGCGGCGACATCTGTTGAATCTGTTCAATGCTGAATTCAGTTCCGAGGAACTGTTTTGTTTTCCCACATGCTGCCAAAGAATACAACCTTTCCTTTTTGGGCATAATAGCCGGGTCATCAACTTCTTCTTTTGTAAGTCCAAGACTGTGTAGGCCGCTCTGTAGCTCTAGCAGATCATCGCTGTTCATGTTTTTTATATTAATTATAATTATTTTATTTTCTAAAAAATGAGCACCGAAAAAACTGTTACCAACCTTGTATACCATTCTGCTGTTATTGGAGGTCTAAGTGTAGGATACTCAATGCTTAGTAAAAGCTTGTTAAGAATTAACCCCTTGAGCGCCTTTAGTCAGTCAGCTGACGCGGAAATAAAAGTGCTTTCCATGTGCCTATGGGCAGTCCCCTGACGTCATGCATTTTTCTTGAGTTTTCATTCGTTACTATTTCTATCAACGGACTCAAATAGAGTTTGCGTAGAAAGCCTTATATGTTTGTAGTCTTAAAATAATATGTAAATGACCACACGTGAGGGGAAAGCCCATTTATTCTTATCACTGACTGGGTGACCAGCCGCACTTCGTGTCTCGCTTGCAAACATGGCGGCGCAACTGACAAGCCCAGCGACCAAGTCAACGTATTTACACAGTTGAGCAGGCTCTGCTGATGATTTTTTACAAACACAATAATCTTTTATTCAACGACTAACTCGAGCATGAAGGTGAGATGATGATAGTGGTGGAATTGCCGACCATATTCGTCAGTTATTGAGTAGGGCTCTGTGACCTCTCAGTGTGTGTTCAGCTGACAGCGTCAGTCGAACGAGCCAGCCAAGTGTGTACTCTGCACTGCGTGCTGGTGTCCAGTGATGTGAAATCAGTGCGAGAGGGGATCGTGGCCTGCTCGCGGCGTGACACGGTGCAGACGAAAAGGTAGGGGAAGATGAGGAGTGAAAGAGAGGGTTGAAGTTGAGCAAGGGGGGTGTGGTGGGGAGGGGGGGGGCGTGGTCGTGGACTGGTCAGTCTGCATCGAGTGTGAGCGTCTTGATAGACTTCCAAACTGTTTTACTTTCATTTACAGGTGTAGTGTGACAATACAAACTTTATTTTCAACTTTTTTGCTGTGTGTTCTTGTTTGGATGTGGTAAATACATATGTTTTTGATCGTGCAAAAAAATCTATCCAAATCTACAAGCCTAAATACTTTTGTATTATCAAAATTAAAACAAAAGAAGCCCAGATTCAAAATCTTCATTCAATTTCCTTCAAAAATGATATAGATTTCATTTTTCTATCTTTTGTAGTTTCTGAGCTAGAATTTTTTGTTAATCATGACCCCCAAATCATGAGATTTCCCCGGCACCTGGGAACACCTTTGTTTGTACTATTGTGAGGCACTGAACGGGTTAAACCAGCAGATCTTGGCAAACTAGACTTTGAGGATTCAGCAAAGCTAATTGCTATCATTGCAGCTTCGTTTGCCACGAAAGATTTTCTAGTTAAGCAAGGAATAATTCCAGAGAATATAAATATGTAAAAAAAAATACATTTATAAAAAATGGCTTCACTCGCAATAATGATAGGTGGCGCTGTGGTGAATGCGCTTGCTTTTAGCGGAAGTAATTTCGCGTTTAGTAAACTGGGGAATGACAGCGAGAGAAAAAGACATAACAAAGCTATGGAGCAACTAGCTGCTGCACAAGACGCTTATGAAAGGCAGAGACTTGAGCAGTTAGATTTTATTAATGACACACTGAAAGAACAGGGGCATGCAGCTTACACATTTAAAAATGTTGACCAAGCAATAAAAGAATATTATCTAGTAACAGGCAAACCGGTCCAGACATTGCCCCCACCAAAATTCAGCGACTTTTATCATCCATCAGAAAAACAAAAGATGCAAGAAATCGGGTTTATTGTCGTTGGTATGACCGTCGTGTATTTTGTTGCGCATAATATTGGCTGAATAAAAAATGAACAAAATTTATTATTCGCCCAAAGGAAGGGTATCACAGCAATACAAAAGCTAAGCCAAGCGGCAGGCGTCAGTGAACAAACAGCAAAAGAATGGTTATCTAAACAAGCGATTTGGCAAATTTATTTACCTGCCCCTAGACGAATACAGAGACCACACTTTGTTAATACAACTCCAAACGACACCCATCAAATGGATCTTCTATATTTACCCTCTGATAGGATTAGACGAAAAAGATTTAAGTACGCACTCACAGTCATTGACATGGCTTCAAGATACAAAGATGCTGAACCATTAACACAAAAGAGCGCTTCTGCTGTTGCTGTTGCCATACAACTGATATACCAACGAGGGCCACTAACTTATCCTCGCATGATTCAAGTCGATGATGGAAAAGAATTTAAAGGCAAGTGAATCAATTATTGTTAAAACATAGAGTTACCATTAGAAGAGGCATTCCCGGAGTTCACAGATCACAGGCTTTAGTTGAAAACTTTAACAAACAGTTAGCCGAAAGACTTTTCTCCTACCAGTATCACAGAGAGCTGATTGACAATTCTCGCAACACAGAATGGGTTAGAAGACTGCCCTCAGTTTTTGCGCGCAATGAATAATGAAGAATTTAAAGGGCTAAAACCAGTACAAGCAATCAAAAGAAAAACAATAAATGTTTCTGAAGGAGAGTCTTCATCCGGCAAGCTATTACCGTTTGGTTTGAAAGTAAGGTACCTTTATTTACCGGGGAAGCAGAAGGGACACTCGCATCAGGGCAACAGATCCAGTTTGGAGTGTTGATCCATATGAAATAAAAAGAATTGTAAAAATGAATCCGCCCGTGTATTATTTACGAGAAACTGCTACAACAAAACAACCAGCTCCTCAAAGATCTTTTGTGAAAGAAGAACTGCAGATAATTCCGCCAGACACAGTTCCGCTTTAATTAATTTACGGTTCTCCAGTGCCCAATTGCATATGAAAACTCTGGATTAACAAACACCCGTTTTGTGTTTGTTCTATCTAATGACTTCTTTGTTACAACTGTTGTGTTGATCTCATGTAGATTAGATCGTAGTTTTACGTTGTCATGATGAAAAGTCTTATTGCCAAACAATGCTTCTTTGTAGTTGCCATGTGATATGTTTGACTGCACAACACTGCGAGATATTCCCTTTGCTTTCTTAATGATTTTCTCCTGGCTCGAAATACTGTACATTTTTGACCTTAACCCCACATACTCCTTGATCACCTTTCCAGATAATTCATCCTTCATCTTTCCTAAAACCTTCTTATTAACGGATGAATGTAAAGGCGAATCTTTAGGGTAATCAGATGTATCATACCATCCCGCATGTCCTTTAGCCACTTCGGTTTCCATGTCTTTATAGATGTCGTCAGTAGGGATATCTATAACAACACTGTCTGTATCTGTGTAAAGTACTCTGGACTCAGGATACGAGGGCTTAAAGTAGTCATAAAGAAACTCTAACATCAAAAGCTTTGATAATTCTAAAACAGTAAACCCAATAAATACAGGTTTGTCTAATTTGACTTTCTTTTTTTTCATCATTATACCAAAAAGCTGATCATGAAATCTTCTGAAGTCCTGATAATTAGGTTTTGAAGTCAGCTTAATTGCTTCGTTCTCTTTGGTGACTAATCTGACATCCTTACGCTTGTGTGGATTCTCCATAGTCTTTCCAAAACAGCTGTTGTTCATTAACTTGAAAAAGTCTTTTTCTGAAGCATCTGTGGATTTAGTTCTGAGATCAGTGTTCTTCATGATGTATGGTTTCATGAACTGTTCTTGATCAAAAGCGATTATACGATAAACTGCTGTCAACTTCAAACCATGTCTTAAATAAAATTGTAGAAGTCTGTAATGACAGACATAATTTTTTTTGCCTCGAAGATTAGGCACAAGTTTAGGTGGTTCTCTTGGATCCATCTTAGACTTTCTGCTGCTAATGGATAGTCATTATGCAGGTCATGGAGTTCATGAGGGTATTCTAAGTCAACTTCTAGAATATAGCCCTGATGTCGATCGGGCGCCAAACTGCCCAACCACTTTAATGCCTTTTGAATATTGTTCGGATCACCGCCATGTACATTTAAAGTTGCGTAATGGAAGTGATTGCGCCATTGCCCATCCATACAGATTGTTTGCATCTAAATACATGAGATAGTTAGACCTTTTACTTGGATCATAGTCATCCAAGTATTTGTTGTTTGCTTTACAGTAATGGTGCGACGCCATACTAATTCCTCCACGCAATCCGTTTTCAATCATCTGAATCATTGGCAGGTCAGACAATAAATCAATCTGTACTCCAGTAAACTTTAAAGAAAGCATCCCAACTCATCCCGGGTGCAGAAATGTAATGTGCAGGATCTAGGCTATAATGTTTCATGCAGGTCTTTCTATAATTTTCAAAGACGTCCGCCAACAAACATACATCTGCCATTAAGTGGGAGTCAGATAGTCTCCCATCGTTTTACAATCTAACTTCTGCCACGCATCTTGAGCATGCTGGTAATCTGAATCGCTGATGTCCTTTCCTCTAAGGCTAGAAAAGAACGCGCCTTTAGGTGGAAGTGTATCTTCATCAAACCTTTCCCAACTGTTCATGTACTCATAAGGGTAAACGCCCTTTCTAACAAGCGTTGGGTCAAAATATTCTTCCGTTATTGGGCAGGACTTTAAGGACATAGCCAGTGCCTCTAATGAGCCCATCATGTGTTGCATAGAGTCATAAAAAGACATGTTATTTGGATTAAAGCACATGTACTTTTCTCATGACTGTGCAATGCATGACACCCTGAAGGCATCGTCCACTGCTTTCATTATAAGATGAGAGTCGTAACCTCGCAATTATGAAAGAAGATGGGCAGCTTCCATGTCTTTGGGTCAAACTTTAGTTGAAGATTGCATTTGTTATGCGCCGCTCCTCTGAACTTTCCACTAATGTGATCATGGTCTCTTACTTTGGATTGGCTTCCTCACTGAGTTCTAAACCACATATCCAACAATGTGCGGCTGAGTCATACTGTTCTTGGTCTTCAGGCGTCATTATGATTTCAGATAAATTCAGATTATTAGAACAGTCATTACGCACTTGCTGCATGCGTTTTAAGAAGTATTCTGCAGCATTAGGCCCTCTATATAATTCTGGCGTTGAATGAGCGCCATCCGACCTAACAATAATGAAGGCAAATGAACAAATCTGATGATTACTCATTAAGACTGTTTTCGAAGTTTTTGTGGCGCTGGCCCTTCATAAGGAACAATGAGTGATTCAAAGTCTGCGTAAACAACATATGGAGAATTTTGCAGTCGTTTCCAGTTCTTAAAACTAACTTTAGATCCGGGTGGGGGCGTAATTAGTTTTTGTATTACAGTCAACTGGACCGATACATGTTTCTTATGTTCGCTTGCGGCTTGAACAGATGGCATTCTTGTTAAACATTTTCTGCAGAATTCTTGTTTATGGTAATGCTTTGAAGTATGCCGCAATAATCTACTCATTGTTCGTATCAATGTGTAATGCGACAGCCCTGCTGGTGAAAACATCAGTAGTAAGTCACATGATTTTTGTCTGGCTCGCCAATCTTTGGACTTTTCTTGGACATTTTAACGCAGATTTGTTCCTCACCCATGTTAACTTTAAACAGTTTTTGGGTTTTGTTTTTTTTTCAAACATCAATTGGTCTACGCAAACGGGAAAGACACCCCCAAATTTAAAGATCATTGATGTAACCCAATTTTAACACCCCTCTGTTTTTTTTCGGGCGAAATGCACCTTTGAAAAGAACGCACCACAAAAAAACATTTGTTTGTCTTTTTCTTTATTTTTTAAACTGCTTTTTTTGCGACAAATGCGGAGGTAGGGGAATGAAACCCTGCCTACAATGGGTGCATACTTAGCCTGTTTTAATCTGATCTCTAAGACTTTTCGCCCCCCTGACCAACCGACCCTCTCTTTTGCTTCTTCACGGCAGCGTCAAACTGTGTAAGCTTCGTTTGCCCACCCGTGTAAGTCGTATAGAAAGAATAGTCGTTTTTTAGTTGAACCCAACTTCAGTTTTTCTTCATTTATTGTTCAAAGCGTTTAAAACAGCTAACATTACTTTAAGGCGGTCTATTGTTGTTTACCGGAACTTGAGAAATACATGAGCAACACTTGCCCTACGCTGCGGGTCAAGATTTCAAAATCAATATCTTCACCTCTTAAAAAATTTTTTGCTTCCTTTCAAAAATTCTCTTTCCTCAAAAATTCATCCAGTTGATCCTTTTCAACTCAAAATATTTTTTTTAAATTAAAAAAAAATACTTAATCAAATAAATATCGAGGGTCTTTTTTGTTTTGGACTCAAAAACAAAGAAAAAAACGCCCTTTGGCTTTGTTAATTAGCGTTTAGAACAAGTTTAATTTTCTTTTATTTTTTTTAAGACCCTTTTTTTTATTTCTCGGGCGGGCTTTTTGAGAAAAACTTGCCCCCGCCTTTCTTTGAAGATCAAATTTTTGTCTTTTGTAGCCCCTCAAAAGGGCCTTAAACATTAAATTTTTCATCCGGAGTTTGAGCACTACCTTTTATTTATTATCACCAAAGGAACAAATTTAGCTGTTTTTAGTTGAACCATAGCTGGTTTTTTTGGGAGTTTAGTTTTTATTTTTTTGCAGCAGCCCCAGGGCTAATAAACACGGGCCCAAAACAAAAAAAACCCCCCTAGGGGTAAAGCTGCAGGGCGACTATGCCGTTGCAAAGGGGCCAACACTCTTCCTGCGATAGTGCATTTATACCCCTCTCCAGTATTAACATAGTTACAGCTTTAAAAGGGCGCAGAATCCCTTCGTTTGGTTTTGCTGTTTTTGAAAGGTCCTGCTCTATTTTTGTTCATTTGTGAAATTTTTTTTTAATCTAAAGGGTTTTTTACTTCGGGTTTTTCTAAAACACAGAATGCCTCATCTCTCTTTTGGCATCTCCGTGCTGTGGGCACTTTTGGATAAACCGAACAGACATGCTTTTTATAAAAAAAAAAAATAATTTAGTAAACACATCTTCTAATCTGTTATACGAATATTCAGCTGCGCATCAATATTAAAAACAAATGTACATTAAGGGGTTTAAAAAACGCTTTTTCTTCTTTTAAATTTTGAATTTTTAAATACTCTCTCACTTTTTTTTTTCCCTCCCGTTTCCCATAAAACCATTATCCTCTTTTGACCTTATCAACCCCCAAAAACCCGTATTTTTTTTTAAAAAAATCATAAACCCAAACTTGGAAGAGTAAATCTTAAACACTAGTCTGCGTTGGATTTTCACCCCCACCCCCAAAAAAATTTTCTTATTTTAAATGATGTGGGTTAAGCCCCTGGGGGTAATTTTGGTTAGGACTACCGTCAATTGATTTTGCACTTTCGATTTTGATTAAAAAATTTTCCCTTGCTCTTTTGAAGGGTTTTTCCATCTTCGCACAGCAATAAAATCCCTTTTAAGGATTTTGCTGCACGCAAAACAAAAATTTCCATATTGCTCCCTTTCGGATAGTTCATGATAATCACTCTGTCGAAATATTGCAATTTTGTCTGTTTGGGCTAAAACACCTTGAAAATTCAGGGTTCTAACAACCAACTAAAACGAGATGTCAGAAATGCGACTTTGCTTCGGTGTCTAAATTTTTTAATAACCCGTTTTATTCTTTAAAAGTAGTTCATGACAACTGCCCCTTTTAAATGCTCCTGAAAGTATGGTGCATGCGTTTTTAAACAACTAAAAAATCAAAGGGGTATAAAAAAAGCGTTTTTCCAAACGCATAACTTACAGCACATACTTTTTTTTTCCTTAAACATCTCACGCCTTTTCAATTTTAGCGCTTTTTTCTTTTCACCTTAAACCAAAATCCCCTTTCTTTCCCGGTTGCCATAGATAGAATAGAAAAAAATATGTCGCATTGTTAAAGAAAATATTTCTTGCCCCTCATTTTATAGAAATTTTCTTAACGTCCCTCCCAGATTTTGAAAACTGTCCTGTTTGGGTCTGTTTTTGATTCCAGTCCTATTTTGAAAGTAAAGACAGCAGAGCCTGGGACAATTAATTCATCCCCTCCTAGTCTGGAAATTTAACATAAAATTTGTCTGCATCAATATAGATGGATTTTTGGAACAGTAATATTTCCCTTTTTTCCCTTTCCCCCAAAGGGGTCTTTCAGTTTTCTATGCGGGTTTAAAAATCGAGCCAGGCTTTTTGGACATTTTAGAAACAAAATAAAAATTAATTATTTAAAAACAGGCAGGAATTGAAGGGAAGAAGATAAAATGTTTTTGACGGGGAAAACATGGAGAAATGATCCCTTTGACACAAACATCGCTCAAAAGCTCCAAAACGGCGTAATTAACAAAAGTACGGTCAGAGCTTTTACAAAGTTAGGCCCAAACCTCCCCAATTTTTAGCCCAAAAGATTTGAATTGAAGATGGGATTTGATGGAACAACATCAAAGGGGAACTTTTCGGGTTACAACAAAAAAAACCCTCAAAATTTTTTGCTTGGGTTCAATTAGAAATAATCATGTGAAAAACAAAAAAGCCTTGGATTGCAGACCGAAATTAAGGGCGGGGCAGTTGCAAACTTTAAAAAACACGCAAAACCCCGACAGATAACCCAAAGCAAAACATGGAACTTAAGAATTTTAAAACAACACAGGGGAATTAAAAATGTAATGAAGCAGAAAACCCTTTTCAGAAGAAACACATTGAAGACTAAACACGACTCACCGCTACCCTGCGAAAAAGCGGCCCTTATCATCTTTGAGAAGGATCAAGGCAAATAACAACAAATTTTTTCAAAAATAGGGGAACTAGATAGCTATAAAAAGAGAAAAAGAAAAAATCGTTTAGGCGATGAGCCAAATAGGGCCTGATATTAAAGAAAAAAAACCAAAGACTAAAAGATCGAAAAGAAGATCAGCAAGACAGAATCTGGGCTACTAACCGGACCAATTCGAACCAAGGAAAAGAATAAAGAAACATCGAAAAATTTTTTTTAGAAGACACACCTAGCAGAAAAATCGAACCTGTTTAGGGGAGCTGGAGTCACATTAGCAAGCGTTATAACGGCCAAATTTGCAATAAGACACTGGTAAGCATTACAGGCGGCGGTGGTCAAAGCCCAGTAAAAACCCCCCGCCATCGCCGCCTCACCGCCCGATAAATCATGGGTAAAAAAACAGCTTGATCACCGCGATTTTTTAAAAAAAATTTCTGGAAAAGCCGTGGACCTTTACCCGGAAAATTGGGGGGTGTTATTAGCTGGCTTTTTCTACTGCAAGCAAAAATAGTTGGCTTTAGGCCCACCTTATGGGCTTAGTTCTCTTAAAAATTTGGGAATATTTGTAAGATAAGACCAAGTTCCCCCGGGCCGTTAATCCAAGAAAAAGCGTGTCTTTTCATATTTAGGGGCCGCAACAGAGTCCGCGAGCTTGCGATCTTCAATCTTTGGGGGTTTTGGGGTTGGGGGGTTGGGTGACTTTTCTTTGGGGTTTTTTTTATTTTTTGTAATATTTCGGCCCAAATTTATGTCGTTTTTCCAACCTTCTGTTCATTCCGCTATAAGAATTTCATTTTTATAGTTTATTATTTTCCCACCTGGAGTCTGGGCAAAGGCACAGAAAAACCAGTGCCAAAAGCAAATCTACTTCGATCTGCGATTGCAAAACATTTTGGATCTTTAATATTGAAGGGAAACAACTGTAGAATTAATGGGGGCCCCCTAAATTTGCTAATATTGTTGTTTCGCGTCAAAGCCAGTAAAGGACATTAGCTCGTCTTGCCCGTGCTTGCGACCCACCAAACACCAAACGAAAAAAGAAAAGAGTCGTTTTTTCGTTCTTTTCCCTCTAGTTAGGCCCAGAAGTGTCCCAAGATAAATGGTTTCCCTGCTGTTTATGCCTGCTCATGGGCCGGCTAACAATTTTGAAAGGAAACGCCGGTCAAAATTTACTTTTTTTCGTGCCCTTAAAATAAATGACGCCTAGGCCATGATTAAGATCCAACTTTTGTCTAAAGTCTGTCTTGATGTTAATATGAATTCGTTACAAATCCTTTCAAAAGCCTTCATGTCTATTATGTTGCTGAATGGATTAAACGGTTTGTCATTTGGTAATGGCGCTTGCAGTTCAGACAAAATACGCCTAAGGTGTAATAAAAATGAAATCTGTACACTGACCTCACCAAAGGATCAGGGTGTTTTAAAAATGATCAGCATACGCCACTCCACACCCAGTTAAATGCGCAAAAACACAGCAAAGTTTAACTGGTTCTGATAAAACTGCATGGGATGACTAAACCACGTTTTTCGGGTTGTGCTCGTTTTCAATAGGGGGGTTAAGATAGTTTCTTCAATGGAGTACCACCTTTTTATGAAAAGAGGCAGTCTGGGTCACAGCAATGTAAAGAGTATCAGTTGCAAATATTTTAAGATTGTAGTGCGGCCCAACAGAATATTTGCACCAGTATATTTGAATGCACTCATTTTATTTCGTTTAAAAAATGTTTGTAACAAAAACAACACAAGACCGTCCTTCGTTTTAGAACATGCAAATTGATAACAATTGCGGGCCAAAACGGTTGCGCTCCATGAAATATTTTACAAAGTCGTATGGTTTAATATAAGGGGAACCAGGAAGAATAATAAGATTCAAAAATTAATAAAGCAGGAAACTTAGTTGGCCATTAACCATACCTGATGGTTATTACGGGTTTTGCTCACTAAAGAAGCAATGAGTAACTTTGACATAACTCTCAAACTTAACAATGCGAATCTAAAAACAATGTTAACATTAAAGCCTGAAGAAGTAGCTTACTTTTTGATAAAGAGCTAGCTAAAATGTTAGGTTTTACAGCTAACAATTATAGATTTAGAGTTACACCAGCCAAAACTACTTATGAGGGGGAAAGTCCGCTCGATCTTTTGCATTACATTCATTACTCAATTTCATTTGGATGAGCTGACACAAAGAAAACTTATATGATGGAAGGCCCTCAACTGTTTTAAGAGCTCTTCCGTCAGGGAAAGCTGCATATTGCGATTATAAATTAAACAATTCCCTAATTTACAGTTTAAAAGATTAGTTTGTGGAGGGTTGGATCATTTAATAAAAAAATTGCAGACAAAACGGGAAAATTGTAAAATGTGTAACCTGCACATTGTTTTGGAAATAAAATAATAATTGTTCTAAAAAATGTCGCGGGGGCCAGAAGAACCAGGAGTTACACTGGCGCCTTAAGGTGTATAACCTTAGAATTAAAAGACCTTGCAGACGTTGCGGACTTGAACAGAACGGGGAGATAGCCCCTTTTTATGGGCTTGAGTACACTAAAGATGGTGATTTAAAAACGCAAAGAGTTGGCGACAGCAAAAGTTTCCTAAACTGAACAACTGCGCAATGTAGAAGCAAATAATGCCGGCCAGTATGAATAAAAAAATAGTTTTGAAAACCTGACCTCAATTGGCACTTGAACCAATTAGAATGGGACATAAAAAATTTTAATTCATAAGCCCAATTACATTTTGGCCGCAAAAAAGTTTCAGAAAAGCATTCAACTCTGGCCCTTTACATGTAAGTCTTATGCCAGATGACATAGTCGGAAAGAGATTGAAATAACACCGTATGGGAAAAAACAGTACATCCTCCACAGAAGAGAAACGGTTTTAAAAGATGCTTCTACAAAATTACAGTTCATGCCGCAAATGAAAATTAGGAGACACGTTCACAATGATATTTGAAATTTCTGTCTTAAAAAATAAGGAAGGGATGGGGGTTTTGGGCGTTTGTGACGTCCTTTTAAAGAAATTTTAAAATTAGCTGGGAAAATTTAGACGTTAACAGTCTTAAAGTTACTGTCGTCGTCTTCACAATGGCGAGGATATTTTAAGGTCATAACAACAAGCAACAAAATCAATATTAGTCTAAATAAAACAATCTTAAAGCACTGAATTGGATTAATCTTACACATTAGGCCTCATAGGATTTATTATACTGAACAGGGTTTTAACAGAGAGTAGAAAAACATAATAACTGGATTAGATTAAATTCTTTTATAAAACCATGGAGCAGTTAAAAATTTATGACAAAACTCCTCATGGGTCATTGATTTGTGGACAAACGGTTGTGGAAAAACAATTTTCCTAGACCTATTACAAACATTTTATCGCTAATAATTTTAATCATAAGGGGGTTTTCTGTCCAACACTTAAATGGAACAAGCATATCATGATAGAAGGTTTATATGGACAGAAGATGACATATATTTAGTTAATCCTAGCAATAAACTGAGTGATGTTTAGAACAGTTTTATAGACTGTTTGAAGAACGCAAACACTATTTATTATAGATGACTGTTCAGCAGAAAGAGACATAGTTAAAAAGAGAAACACTTTGTCAAAAACTAGCTTTCAGCGGAAGGCATGCTAGGATAAGTGTGTGGATTTTATGCCAAAAATATAACTCAGTTTTAAAAGACTTTAGAGAACAGTTAAAGACTGTAGTGTTATTTCACATGAAAGACAGAGACTCATTTGAAGAATGTTTGCGTGAAAATGATGTTATTGAAAACGACCAGGAAAAACACAGGATTAAGCAAAAACTGAAATCTGAAAAGTTTAGTAAATTAGTATTGAAAACGGATAACCCTGCCCAGTATGTTTGTTTGTAGGGTCGTTATTTTTGGTTACTTGTCAGAGAACAGGAATAGGCGGCTTTTAGGCCACTTTCGCCCAAAAACTTGGTGGAGGAGCAAGTGAGTCTGAAGCGGCATATTACAGTTCTCTCAACTAAATGTAGCAAATGCCTCGACAAATCAACAATAACAACTAAATGTAGCAAATGCCTCGACAAATCAACACTAACAACTAAATGTAGCAAATGCCTCGACAAATCAACAATAACAACTAAATGTAGCAAATGCCTCGACAAATCAACAATAACAACTAAATGTAGCAAATGCCTCGACAAATCAACAATAACAACTAAATGTAGCAAATGCCTTGACAAATCAACAATAACGTAACAACTAAATGTAGCAAAATGCCTCGATAAATCAACAATAACAACTAAATGTAGCAAATGCCTCGACAAATCAACAATAACAACTAAATGTAGCAAATGCCTCGACAAATCAACAATAACAACTAAATGTAGCAAATGCCTTGACAAATCAACAATAACAACTAAATGTAGCAAATGCCTCGACAAATCAACAATAACAAACTAAACGTAGCAAATGCCTCGACAAATCAACAATAACAACTAAATGTAGCAAATGCCTCGATAAATCAACAATAACAACTAAATGTAGCAAATGCCTCGACAAATCAACAATAACAACTAAATGTAGCAAATGCCTCGACAAATCAACAATAACAACTAAACGTAGCAAATGCCTCGACAAATCAACAATAACAACTAAATGAAGCAAATGCCTCGACAAATCAACACTAACAACTAAATGTAGCAAATGCCTCGACAAATCAACAATAACAACTAAATGAAGCAAATGCCTCGACAAATCAACAATAACAACTAAACGTAGCAAATGCCACGACAAATCAACAATAACAACTAAACGTAGCAAATGCCTCGACAAATCAACAATAACAACTAAACGTAGCAAATGCCTCGACAAATCAACACTAACAACTAAATGTAGCAAATGCCTCGACAAATCAACAATAACAACTAAATGTAGCAAATGCCTCGACAAATCAACAATAACAACTAAACGTAGCAAATGCCTCGACAAATCAACAATAACAACTAAATGAAGCAAATGCCTCGACAAATCAACAATAACAACTAAATGTAGCAAATGCCTCGACAAATCAACAATAACGTAACAACTAAATGTAGCAAATGCCTCGACAAATCAACAATAACGTAACAACTAAATGTAGCAAATGCCTCGACAAATCAACAATAACAACTAAACGTAGCAAATGCCTCGACAAATCAACAATAACAACTAAATGTAGCAAATGCCTCGATAAATCAACAATAACAACTAAACGTAGCAAATGCCTCAATAAATCAACAATAACAACTAAACGTAGCAAATGCCTCGATAAATCAACAATAACAACTAAACGTAGCAAATGCCTCGAGAAATCAACAATAACAACTAAACGTAGCAAATGTCTCGACAAATCAACAATAACAACTAAACGTAGCAAATGCCTCGACAAATCAACAATAACAACTAAACGAAGCAAATGCCTCGACAAATCAACAATAACAACTAAATGTAACAAATGCCTCGACAAATCAACAATAACAACTAAACGTAGCAAATGCCTTGACAAATCAACAATAACAACTAAACGTAGCAAATGCCTCGACAAATCAACAATAACAACTAAACGTAGCAAATGCCTCGAGAAATCAACAATAACAACTAAACATAGCAAATGCCTCGACAAATCAACATTAACAACTAAACGTAGCAAATGCCTCGACAAATCAACAATAACAACTAAACGTAGCAAATGCCTCGACAAATCAACAATAACAACTAAATGTAGCAAATGCCTCAACAAATCAACAATAACAACTAAATGTAGCAAATGCCTCGATAAATCAACAATAACAACTAAATGAAGCAAATGCCTCGACAAATCAACAATAACAACTAAACGTAGCAAATGCCTTGACAAATCAACAATAACAACTAAACGAAGCAAATGCCTCGACAAATCAACAATAACAACTAAATGTAGCAAATGCCTCGACAAATCAACAATAACAACTAACGAAGCAAATGCCTCGACAAATCAACAATAACAACTAAACGTAGCAAATGCCTCGACAAATCAACAATAACAACTAAACGTAGCAAATGCCTCGACAAATCAACAATAACAACTAAACGTAGCAAATGCCTCGACAAATCAACAATAACAACTAAACGTAGCAAATGCCTCGACAAATCAACAATAACAACTAAACGTAAGCAAATGCCTCGACACATCAACAATAACAACTAAACGTAGCAAATGCCTTGACAAATCAACAATAACAACTAAACGTAGCAAATGCCTTGACAAATCAACAATAACAACTAAACGTAGCAAATGCCTTGACAAATCAACAATACTAAATGTAGCAAATGCCTCGATAAATCAACAATAACAACTAAATGTAGCAAATTCCTCGACAAATCAACAATAACAACTAAATGTAGCAAATGCCTCGACAAATCAACAATAACAACTAAATGTAGCAAATGCCTCGACAAATCAACAATAACAACTAAATGTAGCAAATGCCTCGATAAATGAACAATAACAACTAAAGGAAGCAAATGCCTCGACAAATCAACAATAACAACTAAACGAAGCAAATGCCTCGACAAATCAACAATAACAACTAAACGTAGCAAATGCCTCGACAAATCAACAATAACAACTAACGAAGCAAATGCCTCGACAAATCAACATAAGAACTATTAAACAATATGCAACGATGAACAAATCAGCTCAGAAACACAACAGTGATGCAAAGAAAACATCACACAACAATCAACAAAACAGTTCAACAAACAACAACAACAACAACAACAGCAACAACAAAACAGTAGACACAAACAACAATAAAATTCCAGTGGAATAACGAAAAAGTTAAATGAATAATAACAACAACAACAACAACTAAAACCACACACATTATAATCAACCAAAAGCAACAAGAGCAACATGACAATTCAAGAAAACAGTTTTACAATTAAGCAAGTGTAGACAGCATGACAGGGCTGGTCTACACAAGCACAGTTCAAGGGAAATAACCGTAGTTTTAGTCTCTTGTTGTTCCTTTGGAGAGTTGTTCCCCTTCAGTGGAAAAAGAAGGTTGTGGAATTGAGATAAAGTATTTTGATTGGTTCTAGCTTACTATTTTTATTCTTTGTATATAAAAAATCTTGTTGGGAAGTTACTAGGAGTAATTATTTTTGTGGGGTTGGAATTATTAATTTAGGGAAAGAATAACCAAGTTCCCCAACCTGCTTCCTGTTTCCTGACATCCCATTTCCTGTCCCTTGACATAGAAGTACCTTCCCTTTTTGACCGGCTGAAGGCAGGAGGAAACACGTTGGCTCTCTAGAGGAAAACAAAGTTGGCAAAGTGGTCTCTTAATTCAAGGTTAGTAAGTTGTAGTAAGATTATAAGTAGATTGGACTAAAAACTAAGCCTGTATTTTGTTACTGATCATATTATGAATTGGACTTGTCTAGATACTGGTCCAAGTTGGTATGTTGAACCGGTTGGGCTCACCATGTGCTTTTGGTAGACATTTTGAAATTGAGGAAAGGATCCTGGCCATTCTGCAGGATATTTAGTAGGCTGTCTTGTTTGAAATAGTACTTAGGCATGTTAAAGAAATGAATAGATTTATTTTCTCTGTCATGCTTATTCAGTCTCTTGTGCTCTCCCTTCTCAAGTTGAACAGAACTAGTGACCAGTCTAAAATTCCTTCTCATTTGATTTCCCTCAGTCTGTATATTTTCTCTCACCTTCTTTTAAGGGTCATCGCTAACAATGTGTGCCTAGGGCTAGGGTTCATAATTTAGCTCAATACTCCTGACATTAAATTATTATACAAATAGAAGATTTATATAGTTAGGGCCTAGTTCCAGTGGAAAAACCTTCTTATTCCTTTGTTCTTATGAAATGACCCTTGCGACTAAGGAGAAGAGAGTTGTTTAGCTTTGTTAGCATGTATTGTGTTGCTACATTTGAGCTTTTCTCAGTGCTAGAAGTTTGTGGAGATAAATTGTTGTTGCATAGCTGCCAACTGTTACGGGAAAACCGGACATATCGGTTTTTTTAAATTTGTCCCTATTTTCGTTGTTTGCTGAAAAAATTCCGGTTTACGAGTTTTCAAAAAAAAAAAAAAAAAAAAAAGCCCAATATTAAATAAAAGAACGTTTGCCGACTGAACAGAAATCGTAAACTCGGAAGTCAGCATGAAAGGGGCACAACTAGGCCCATTCCGCGCATGCGCATAGCTGCTGTTCAAATAGTCAACATGGCGTCTTCAAGTCAGGGTTCGTACAGAGTCCTGGAAGTCTGGAAAAAGTATGGAAAAATGAAAAAACCATTTCCAGGGCTGGAAAAGTCTTGGAATTTTGTAATTTGTGGCCATGGGTCTGGAAAAGTCCTGGAATTTTGTAAAAGATGTGCAAACTTTTTCATGATGTCGAATTTTGCTTTGAAGTTTCTTTACAAAAACATTGAAATAGGAATAAAAACAGAAATTAAATCACGCACAATGATCGCAGTTTTCAGATTTCCTCTGGCCGGAGGTTTAGCAGACGATTACCAAGGGAGGTAATTGTAACTTCATCAATTTTGATCAAATTACCTCCCTTGGTATTAACGCTCGCGACGTTTGTAAACTTTTTCTTTAACTATTTTTTTTTTTAATACTTTTTTTCCTTCAACCAGTCTCTTACACACCATGCATAGTCTGTATGTTCTCTTACAAATGGACATATTTTTGCTGATTTTAGTGTTTTGACATTTAATACAAAGAGTCTGAGTTTGTTAATGTTCTAATGTGTGGTGTACTGGCACACTCACTCTGATAAAAACTGGAAAAAAAGAAATGGCAGTTTGACTTTTCTCTGTTTAGGTTGATGAAAAAATTATTTTAAAACAAAGTAACACAGAAAATCAAACTGCCGTTTCTGTTTTCAATTTTTACTCCTTGAATTTTGTTCTTGGAAGTCTGTAGGAACCCTGTACATACACACACACACACACACACACACATGCTGTCTCTAACGCACTTGCTCTCTCTCTCTCTTATCCAAAAAAATATGTCAAAATTTAAATACGGAATTGAATAGAGAGCACATTGGCTTGTAAGTACTCAGCCATGTTGAACATCCAAATTAAAATGAAAGGACAGTTGAGAGGCCGCGAGGCCTAGTGTCCTAATTACCTGACCTGACCTGACCTGACCATATCTCTCTCTCTCACACACACACACACACACACACACTCCCACAAACACACACACACACTGTCTGTCTCTCACACACCTACACCCACACATGCGCGCACGCACTCACACTCACACTTACACACACACCGTCTCTTTCCCTCTCACATACATAGACACATACACTGTCTCTCTCTCTCTCTCTCTCTCTCTGTCTCTGTCTCCATGTCTCTGACTTTTTCACGCATGTGCGCGCACGCGCGCACACACACACACTAAATTTTTTGGTAAGTATTGAATGCCCTGCTATCATTAAAGCAGTTCTTTTCTGGTGTGTTTAGCATGGTAATCACATACAGAGGTGCACGCACACACACATTCTGGGGTCTGGAAAAAATTATGAAAAGCCCTGGAAAAAGTCTGGAAAAAGTATGGAATTTTGTTTGGTCACATCTGTATGAACCCTGTCAAGTGGTAGCACGGAGAAAACAACAAAACCTAAACGATTCCAGCGGTATCTGCCAGCTTATAAAGACAAGTTTCCATGGGTCACTTCTTGCCCTTCAAAGGGTGAAAAGTTTGCTTTCTGCACCATGTGTCGATGTCCGGTGAATATTTCACATGGGGAAGAAATGATCTGGCCGATCACGAGAAGACCACGAAGCACAAAAAACCAACGAAGCTGAGGAATCGGCAGCCGTCAAAAAAAACATGATGGTGGCAAAGGCTATGAGCAAAAGTTCAGCCAGGAGTTTCTAAAGAAGGCCAAGTCCTCGACTGCACAAATAGTGAAAAAAAAACTAGATCTTTGAACACAGGCTGTCAACTCAGGGTGTGGGAGTAGTGGTTGGATCATGACGACTGGGGAGTGGGGAGTAGCTTGATGGAGCCTTAGAACTGGGGTGGGGGGCGATGGTAATTAAATGGAGCCGGAGGACTGGGGATGAAGTTGTTTGAGCAAGATTGTGGGGTACAGTTGATGAAACATAACTGTATTGTGTTGTTAATGAACATGACTGTGGGGTGTAGTTGATGAAAGATGACTGTGGGGTATAGTTGATGAAACATGACTGTGGGGTATAGTTGATGAAACGTGACTGTGGGGTATAGTTGATGGATCCTAAGTCCTATGGGGTGTAGTAGTGAGATCATAAGGGCAGAAGGGTGAAGTTGATGGAACTTGAACTGAAGAATGTGGGTGTAGCTGATGGAAGCCCAGGACTGTGAGTGCTGTTGATTGGGAGGGCAGAGCATCTTTTATGTTCATCCTACATCAATATGGAAGATAAAAAGCTGTTTGGGTAAGTCTTATTTTGTGTGTTTTGTATATTAATCTATAGAAAAAAATATGGTGGCTACCTACATAAGAGGCTTTTTTAACACAAAATATTGCATTGTATGCAACATACTAATATGCATGCTTTGATATGGTTTAATAATAGGCTTGCTTTTGATTAGTTTTCCTATCAGGAGATGAAAAATATGCCTGTCAGAGTGTAAAAAAGGCTTCAGCTTCAGGGGGCTGCGCCCCCTGACCCCCGCTGATCAGCCCCCCTCCCGAACCCACCCCCGTGAGGTGTTACTCTTTTTGACTCTGGGAGGTTGGCAGCTATGTTGTTGCATTGATGTAAGAATATTTTTGGAATGTTGTTGGTTATTTCTGCGCAAGGGCTTGAATGCTTATGTAAGGAAGAGTTATAAGAATGTGTGAAAGGCATAATGTTTCCACGCTAGTGGGTTAGGATTGCCAACTGGCTGGGTAGTTGTTGTGTGTGGCAAGATTGATGTATTTTTATTGATGTTTTTTTATGCTCAGTGGTGTTGCTCTTGGTTGTAGTTTTAATAGTAGATTTCTTCACTATAGTGGACTGATGTATTGTGTTATGTGTTTTTCCCAGGGGCCGCTTTTCTTCGACTTCATCGTTTTCTGCCACACTTTTTATTTCCCTCCTTACCTTGCCTCCCTCCAACCTTGCCCAAATTACCCTCATTAACCCTGCACCCAAAGTTGTCCCTGGTCTAGCACGCAAATACCCATACCCTGCTACCCGTCTCAATGTACCTGCGGAAACCTTAGGGATGGGATGATATTATGCTTGGCTGAACTTTTTTGATGATTTACCTTATGTTTGATGTTAACCTTAAGGGTGGTTTTTGATAATCGTTGCCTCAAAATCAATGTGTCCTGGTTAAATAAACCAGTGGTTGATTGTCGAATTGATATTGTTCAGTGAGACAAATTAAAATAGTAAGATCAATTGTAAGCCATTTGTTTTGTCTGCGTAAGCAAGAGCCTTCCTCGGCCCCTCCCTGTAGACAGAGTCAGAGTGACTCCCTGTTCTATATCCTTTTGTTCTCTCTCTCTCTCTCTCTCTCTCTCTCTCTCTCTCTCTCTCTTCTCTCTCTCTCTCTCTCTCTTCTCTGTCTCTCTTCTCTCATCTTGCTCCTACTCTTTAAGTTGGGAACAGTGGTCTGTCTGTCTGTCTTCATTTCTGGCGCCCAATTGTGGGCTAAGGAAGGCTAAAAAGATAAAATAAAAATAAGAATAATAATAATAGATAAATAATTTTTTTTAATGAAGATCCCAAGTTGTAAAGCAAAAAGAACAGACCAGCATAAGTTATACCATGAGTACTGAAGGTACACCCGCCAGGTAGCTTGAGTGAGGGTGCCCACGCAGGTGAAGGAAATGGGGTGAAGAAAGCCAGCAAGCCACGGTCGCTGGTCTCCAGAAACAGCTGGCCGACATGCAGAGGCTACTCTCCCTAGTCACCCTTCAACCTGCTGCAGCAACGCCACCCGTCATCAACGTCACGGCCCAAGCAGCCGTGAGGATCAAGACCTCTCAGGGTTTGTCCCTCAACCAGGGAAGTGTCTTTTGTAGAGTGGGAGCAGCAATGCCAGCAGCATCTACAAGATGGCACGATCCCAGAACTACGGGCGAAGATGTTGGGCAGCCTCCGGGGACTCGCCTACCAACAGGCAAAGGACTGCAGTGATGCTGCCGACATCCTGAACACTCTTCGGGCATCTACGGAGAGGTGAAGACGGTGGACGACCTACTTCTAGAATTTAACACCATGATGCTGCAGCCTAAG
The DNA here is from genome assembly GCA_018398815.1 of Conus ventricosus. Lineage (NCBI taxonomy): Eukaryota > Metazoa > Mollusca > Gastropoda > Neogastropoda > Conidae > Conus > Conus ventricosus. Next base: position 18,328 of record JAFLJL010001087.1, on the reverse strand, counting down.
GAGGCTCCATCCACCTTCTTGGGACGTTTGTGGTCCGCTCTGGCGGGGGTGGCGTCAAGGATGGAGATGGGACAGCAGGAGCAGCGACGGCGGGTCTACCATGTGTTTTCCCGGTCACTTCCACAATGCTGGCTCTGGAGCTGCGGAACAGCTTTGGTTTTCCAGGGGAGGCCACTCCAGACCTCACCAGGCTGCTCCAGACGGTACGGAGAGTGGAAGAGGTGGACGAGGAGCCCGTCTCTAGGTCCAAGGACAGTCGCAGAGTTCATGCCAATGCCGCAACAATGCCGGGACCCAGTGGGGGACTCTGTGACAGCGACCTGGAGAAGATCGCCGAGAAGGTGGCCGAGAAATTACGACCGACGTTCACACAACCTCCTGGTCCGGTGCACCCGGGGCTCAACCTCCACGACCCAGGGGCCGTGCTACCAGTGGCCGACACGGTCACTACGCCAGACCAGTGCCGGAACCAGCAGGAACAGCAAAATTCAAACGGCCAACAGTCGGCGTCGGGGTCCAGACGCTGACTGACAACAAGTCAGGACCCAACCGAGGGCATGACAAACTCCTCAAGGATGCCATCAACACCATCGAGGCCAGCCGCAACATCAAGCCTGTCCGCCTGAGGGGAGTCGACGTCAAGCTGGCGGCTGGCCAAATTATAGAACTTCGGGGAAAGGTGCCGAGTGCTTCACATGTCTGCCCTCGTGCCCCAGAAAACATCAGATGGGGACTGAAGGTACTGAAGACTGAGGTAAGAGAGAATGAACTTGTTAATTTTGTGCAAACTGTAGACGCTGGGGACAGACCACCCTAACCCCAAGAGACACATTGGCAGACATCAGCACTGAGGCAGACATTCTGGAGGCCTTGGTTGGGCCTGCATGTGAAGAGGAGATAGAAGTGGAAGGGGTGAGAACAAAATGTTTGTTGGACAGTGGGTCCCAAGTGACCATCGTCTCGGAACAGTTCTATAGACAGAACCTCGGCCACCTGCAAATCCAGGAACTGACAACACCCGTCAATGTGGTTGGTGCGGGGGGACAGAGTGTGCCTTACTTGGGTTACATAACCATGCAGTGTCGGCTACCAAAGGTCCTGGCAGGGAAGGAGACAGTCACTTCTGTAGTCTGTCTTGTGGGTCATGGGGGTACCGAATTTTCAAGGACAGTTCCGATTATTCTGGGAACTAACGTTTTCAGAGACCTGCCACGATCTCTGGTAACCGACCATGTCAGATGTGAGGCACTATTCATGCTGGCAAATGCTGCCGACAGTAGTGATGCTGATGGCAGAGTGGGGACCATCGTCTTGAAGAAGAAGACAGTCATACCCCCTATGGGTACGGCCAGTGTTGTGGGTCAACCCCGGGTCAGAGACCTTCAGACCGTCTCCTCGGTGTTGATCCAGGAACACTGTGACCAACAGCAAAACGTTAAGGTGGGACTGGTAGCGACAAAAGTGGCTGTTGAAGATTTGCATGATGTGAGATTGACCCTTTGCAATTTTTCTGATGTAGATTTAGTCTTACAGAAGAATTCCAAGATAGCAGATGTGTATGTTGTTCGTGCCATGTATGATATGCATAAGGTCTTAGACGAGTTTAGTGGGTTGCCTGAACCACAGGATGTGATACTGAACACGCACACAGTCACGCACTCACAGAATCACACTCACATCTCAGACACAGAGGGTTGCACTTCTGATTTTACATGCACAGGGCAGTTCCGTTTCGGAGAGAGTGCACCAGAAGAGTGGCGCAAGCATTTTGCCCACCGACTCTCGTCCTACTCTGATGTATTCATCCAACATGAGTTGGACATAGGCAGAACCGAGGTGGAACAGCATGACATCAATCTCCAGCCAGGATGCACCGTCAGAGAGAGACCCCGACCCATTCCTCCAAGAGACTTTGAGGAGGCAAAGCGGCATATCCAGGAGCTTCTGGAGGCAAAAATCATTACTCCAAGTTGCTCGCCCTTTGCAAGTCCTATTGTCTTGGTGAGGAAAAAGAACAACGCCCTGCGGTTGTGTGTGGACTATCGAGCGGTCAACCGTTTCACCATCAAAGATAGCTATGCCATCCCGAATATCGATGACCTGTTCCTCACACTCAACGGCAGCCAGTGGTTCACGAGCATGGACCTCAGCAAAGCGTATTACCAAGTACCACTGACTGAACGGGCGAAACAGATCTCGGCATTTACGACACCTTTCGGGCTTTTCCAGTTCGAGCGGATGCCTTTTGGCCTCTGCAACTCCCCAGCAACATTTCAGCGGCTGATGGACAAGGTGTTCATTGATATGAACCTCAGTGAACTGATCGTGTTCTTAGACGACATATTGATCCATGGTCGTACGCTGGAGGAGCTGGAAGACCGGACCATCCGCTCGCTGGAACGGCTGAGGAAGTTCAAGCTGAAGCTTGACCCACAAAAGTGCCTGTTTGGGACAAAGGAGGTTCGCCACTTGGGTCATGTCATCTCCGACCAGGGGATAAAACCAGACCCGGAGAAGATCTCTGCCTTGACGACCTGGCCGATTCCTCGCACAGTTCGCGACGTTAAGTCATTTATCGGGTTTGCTGGTTTCTACGGAAATTCCTCCCAAGGTTCGCCCAGATAGCGAAGCCACTCAATGACCTAACTGCGGGTTATATCCCAAGGGGCTGCCAGAAGAAAGGAGAGAAGAAAAACAAAGGCCTTAGCTTGACATCGGACATCACGCACATGTGGGGGGATCAACAACAAGCAGCATTCGATGCGCTCATCCAGGCACTGACATCTGAGCCTCTCCTGGCAGTGGCTGACCGCACAAAACCCTTCACTCTGCACTGTGATGCGAGTGGAACTGGAATCGGTGCTGTACTGTACCAGGAACAGGACGGGAAGAACAGGGTGATTGCATATGCCAGCCGCTCTCTCAACAAGACTGAATCCAACTACCCAGCGCACAAGAGGGAATTTCTTGCCTTGAAGTGGGCAATGACGGAGAAATTCCATGATTATATTCTGGGAACCCAAGTCACAGTAGTCACGGACAACAATCCCCTGCGGTACATCCTCCACAAAGCAAAGCTTGATGCCGTGAGTCATAGGTGGCTTGCTTCTCTTTCCATCTATGACTTTGATATACAATACAAAAGAGGATCCAGCCATTTGGATGCTGACGGCCTGTCTAGGCGACATGACCGGGAAGAACGTCTTGAGGATGCAGAGTACCACAAGTTCCTGGAAGACACAGAGTTCATCAGGAGAAAGGCCACTGAACTAGACAAGCAAAACAACGAATGGAAAACCGCAAGCTCCGTGGTGGTCAGGGCTGTGATGGAAGCCAAGGGCATTAGGCCAGCCAGCAACAACCGGGCCAGCCTAATGTGTCATCGTGCCGTCAGTCAGTTGAGACGGACACAGAGGAAAACCTTCCAGCAGTGGAACAGCTGGTAAAGGACCCAAGCCTGATTCGTGACGATATCCTGGAGCCGAAGGAGAACGGGATTGGTACCATCAGTAGAAGAGAGTGGAGAAGACTACAACTGGCTGACCCTACACTGAACTGGGTGATTCAAGGGTTAGAAAAGGGCCACAGGCTGAGTGCCAATACACAAGCAGGTGTCTCACCTGAGATGAGGGTTTTCATCCGAGAACAAAACAAGCTAGTGATGAAAGAAGGTGTTCTCCACAGGAAAGTAGAGGGTGAGGAAGGAGAGAGTGAAGTGGCAACTGGTCATCCCCACCTCAAAGCGCAACAGGCAATGTCAGGTGTGCACGAGGATGTATACCATCCACATCTGGAGAGTGCACTTCAACAGGCAAGACTCCGGTTTTTTCTGGCCCTTCATGGCCCAAGATTTGGAGAGGAAGATCAGGCGATGTGGGAGGTGTGTACGGAGGGGAGCTGCCCAAGAAAAGGCTCCTATGGAGACCATCACCTCCAGTGTTCCCCTTGAGCTCCTCTCCATTGACTACCTAACCATTGAGGTCAAGGGCCAGAAACAGAATATCCTGGTGATACTCGATCACTTCACCAAGTTCGGCGTTACAGTCTGCACCAAAGATCAGAAAGCCAAGACTGTTGCTCAAGCCCTCTGGCAGAACTTCTTCATGATCTACGGTTTCCCTCAGCGCATCCTATCAGACCAAGGAAGAGACTTTGAGTCTGAGCTGTTGAAAGAAGTGTGCCGAGTAGCTGGCATCAAGAAATGCCGCACGACACCATACCACCCTGCAGGCTCACCTGTTGAACGCTTGAACCGAGAGATCATCCACCGACTCCGCAGCCTTGAGGATGAACAGAAGAGGGACTGGAGAAAAAGTTTACCAGCAGTGATGCATGCATACAACTGCAACATTCATTCCAGCACAGGTTACAGCCCGTATTACCTGTTCTTCGGACGCCATCCACGCCTACCGATTGACTTGGCGTTTGGAATTGATTTAGATGCTTCTCGGAGGGAATCACCAAGGCAGTTTGTGCGAGACATGAAGAACCGTCTCCAAGAGGCCTACACAACTGCCTCAAACAACATGGACAGGCGTGCCCTCAGGAACAAGGCACAGTACGACACATCCGCCTACGCTGCTGAACTTGAGGTGGGAGACAGAGTCTTAGTGCGACGACTAGGCCCCAGGATCATCTCAAAAGTGTGTGACCGTTGGAGAAAGGGGTGTACGTAGTGGTCGACAAGCCTGGTGATATGCCCGTGTACTCGGTCAGACTGGAAGGGGGTATTGGGCCTGTGAGGACACTTCATCGCAACCTGTTATTACCAATAGGCATGCTTGATGAAGAGACCAACCAAATCCGAGAGAAGGAAAGAGAGCCGAGGCCCAAAACCAATACGGAAAGGAGCAGGACAGAGCTGCAGGATGTTGAAGAAGAGGACACGGCCTCTCTGCAGTTTGAATTAGCATGGCCCAATTCAGATTTGAGGCCAGAGGCACCTGTGTTTGTTCCACCTGGCGAATCTCTGAGGACAGATGTGGGGAGCTGTTGGGAGAACCACAGGAACCATCTGAACCAGGAATGGGTTCCGGGCAGGAACCCATGGAAGCAGTTGGTGACACACAGGAACCCAGCCAAGCCAGTGTGGACACGGGAGATCAGGCTGAGACGCAAGGCGTTACTGACCCAGCAGAACCAGAGAAGGATCACGAGGATGGACCCGTGGATGGGTCGGTTGATCTCAGCCACACGGAGTCTGATGAGGCAGTAGATTTTGATGCGGAGGGGGAAGAGCCTGCACCAAAACTTAGGAGGTCATTACGACAAAGGCGGCCTGTGGACCGTTTGAACTTGGCACATAGAGTGCCAGCAGATCTTCCTGTTGAGTCTGCCACTGTTGGCAAAGCCAGGGATCTGGGACGTTGGTTGAGACAGTTGGAGGAAAGCTTCGAAATCCTCTCCAAGTCCTTGTCAATGATAAAGGAACATTATTTCATCTTGGCCAAGAAATGCGTGTAGTATACACCAAAGAGAATGTCTGGCATGGATAATTGCTGGTTCAAGAAATTTTGCCATTGTATGAAATGACCAGAAAATGAAAACAAAAAAAAGAAAAAATTTATGTTTTTCTTCTTTTTTAACTTTTTTTGGCAGGGAAAGTGTAGACAGCATGACAGGGCTGGTCTACACAAGCACAGTTCAAGGGAAATAACCGTAGTTTTTAGTCTCTTGTTGTTCCTTTGGAGAGTTGTTCCCCTTCAGTGGAAAAAGAAGGTTGTGGAATTGAGATAAAGTATTTTGATTTGGTTCCAGCTTACTATTTTATTCTTTGTATATAAAAAATCTTGTTGGGAAGTTACTAGGAGTAATTATTTTTGTGGGGTTGGAATTATTAATTTAGGGAAAGAATAACCAAGTTCCCCAACCTGCTTCCTGTTTCCTTACATCCCATTTCCTGTCCCTTGACATAGAAGTACCTTCCCTTTTTGACCGGCTGAAGGCAGGAGGAAACACGTTGGCTCTCTAGAGGAAAACAAAGTTGGCAAAGTGGTCTCTTAATTCAAGGTTAGTAAGTTGTAGTAAGATTATAAGTAGATTGGACTAAAAACTAAGCCTGTATTTTGTTACTGATCATATTATGAATTGGACTTGTCTAGATACTGGTCCAAGTTGGTATGTTGAACCGGTTGGGCTCACCATGTGCTTTTGGTAGACATTTTGAAATTGAGGAAAGGATCCTGGCCATTCTGCAGGATATTTAGTAGGCTGTCTTGTTTGAAATAGTACTTAGGCATGTTAAAGAAATGAATAGATTTATTTTCTCTGTCATGCTTATTCAGTCTCTTGTGCTCTCCCTTCTCAAGTTGAACAGAACTAGTGACCAGTCTAAAAATTCCTTCTCATTTGATTTCCCTCAGTCTGTATATTTTCTCTCACCTTCTTTTAAGGGTCATCGCTAACAATGTGTGCCTAGGGCTAGGGTTCATAATTTAGCTCAATACTCCTGACATTAAATTATTATACAAATAGAAGATTTATATAGTTAGGGCCTAGTTCCAGTGGAAAAAACCTTCTTATTCCTTTGTTCTTATGAAATGACCCTTGCGACTAAGGAGAAGAGAGTTGTTTAGCTTTGTTAGCATGTACTGTGTTGCTACATTTGAGCTTTTCTCAGTGCTAGAAGTTTGTGGAGATAAATTGTTGTTGCATTGATGTAAGAATATTTTTGGAATGTTGTTGGTTTATTTCTGCGCAAGGGCTTGAATGCTTATGTAAGGAAGAGTTATAAGAATGTGTGAAAGGCATAATGTTTCCACGCTAGTGGGTTAGGATTGCCAACTGGCTGGGGTAGTTGTTGTGTGTGGCAAGATTGATGTATTTTTATTGATGTTTTTTATGCTCAGTGGTGTTGCTCTTGGTTGTAGTTTTAATAGTAGATTTCTTCACTATAGTGGACTGATGTATTGTGTTATGTGTTTTTCCCAGGGGCCGCTTTTCTTCGACTTCATCGTTTTCTGCCACACTTTTATTTCCCTCCTTACCCTTGCCTCCCTCCAACCTTGCCCAAGTTACCCTCATTAACCCTGCACCAAAGTTGTCCCTGGTCTAGCCCGAAAATACCCATACCCTGCTACCGTCTCAATGTACCTGCGGAACCTTAGGGATGGGATGATATTATGCTTGGCTGAACTTTTTTGATGATTTACCTTATGTTTGATGTTAACCTTAAGGGTGGTTTTTGATAATCGTTGCCTCAAAATCAATGTGTCCTGGTTAAATAAACCAGTGGTTGATTGTCGAATTGATATTGTTCAGTGAGACAAATTAAAATAGTAAGATCAATTGTAAGCCATTTGTTTTTTCTACTCTTTAAGTTGGGGAACAGTGGTCTGTCTGTCTGTCTTCACAACAACAAAATGACAGTAAAAGTTGACCGATTTTTTTTACTCAGCAAATACTTTTTTTTTTACTGACAAGATTTGACATGGATTTCCCTCTGACCGTCGGCATCCTGTTGTTCCCCTTTACCTGTTAGAAAAACGTCGGAGTCACAAGTCGAAAAGGAGTCCTTTTTCCCACTGTGTTTTTTTACTTTCGGAATTTTATGGTCGACAGAGGCTTTTTTTTATCGCTTCTTTGTTGTTTGTTGTTGTTTGCTATTGTTTTGTTGTCGTCGTCGTCGTCGTCGAATTTTTTTATGACGACAGGCTTTTTTTTTAATCGCTTCTGTTTTGTTTGTTGTTGAGTTATTGTTGTCCGCCGCGTCCGTCAGTCGCATTCGGGCGGTTGTCGTTGTTGTTGTTGTTGGTTGGTGTTTGTGCCACAGTGAGACTCTGTCCTGTCTGTGTCTGTCTGTCTTGTCTCTCTCACTCTCTCTCTCTCCTTCTTATCCTCATTCTCCCTCTCTCTCTCTCCGTCACCACTCTCTCTTCTCTCTCTCTCACTCTTTAACTGGATCTTTTCTTAGAGTGGTTTTCTGTTTTATTATGCATTGATTCGCTCCAGTTCTGTCTTCTCTCTGTCTTTCTGTCTCTGTCTCTGTCTCTGTCTGTCTTGTCTGTCTGTCCGTCTGTCTGTCTATCCCTCTCTCTCTCTCTCTCTCTCATCTCTCTCCTCTCGCTCTCTCTCTCTCTCTCTCCTCTCTTTTTCCAGTTTCCGAACGAGTGCGGACTGTTTTAGCAGATCATTTGCAGTCAGGGTCCCATCACGCGTCCATGACTCAGGACAAAGGAGCGAGCTCAGGGAACATTATCCGAGCGGATCACACACGTACTATGGACCCCATACAGAAAACATTGACACACTGTCACACTCAATGCCACAATGGAGATACACATTGTTTCATAGATACGTTGTGTCTTACAAAACCAACTGCATCAAAACACCTCATGGACTGACCTCGCATCAGACCACAAAAATCACAACATAGTTTAACCACTACTGCACTAGCCTACTACCAGAACCATTCCAGTCAAAACACCTTGAATTTACGACTCAGATCACACCAAACAAAAAACTTCGCAGATCCACATTTATTACACAACCAACAAAATCCTTGTTCAGGCCGGGCCCTGCCAATGACCCTGGGGTCAATGAGAGTTCATAATACTGCGTGCCTTGTACACACGCTGACGCGGCGCCATCATCAACACACACCGATCAGTCCTCCGCACACTCCGCTTCGCACAGTGATAGATCAGTCCTCGTGTCCGCAGCACTCCCTGTCCGCTACAGTGTGTAGATCAGCTCCCTCCGCAGCACTGTCCCCTGTCGCTGCAGTGTGTAGATCAGTCTCCGCAGCCACTCCCTGTCGCTGCAGTGTGTAGAACAGTCTCCGCAGCACTCCCTGGCGCGGGGGCATGGAGATCAGTCTCCGCACCCCTCCCTGTCGCTACAGTGTTAGATCAGTCTCCGCACCACTCCTGTCGCGACAGTGTGTAATCATCTCCGCACCACTCCCTGTCGCTACAGTGTGTAGGCGAAACACCGCAGAAGCGCTGTGCAGCTCTCACCGCTCCTACACAGCACCCAGTAAGCAAAATGTGAGCCGCCCCCTCGGAAGTATCAAGATTGTTCTCCACCGTCTCCACGCCCTGCAATTCTTCCAAGGCCTGAGTTGTGTTCCCCTTGTCCATCCCCACAACGACCACGACCACCCTTTGTCTTACCTTCCCACCCATGACGTTTAGTCATCGCCCCTGGATCACCATCCATCCTATGTCCCATTCCCACACACCACAACCACCCTTTGTCTACCTTCCCCAGACCGTTTAGTCATTCGCCCTGGATCACCATCCAATCCTTGTCCCCAGCCCACACACAACGACCACCCTTTGTCTACCTTCCCCCCATGACCGTTTTAGTCATTCCGCCTTGGATCACCATCCATCCTTGTCCAACCCACACCACCACGACCACCTGGTTGGGGATCCTTTGTCTAACCTTTCCCCCCATGACAGTGTAGTCATCTCGCCCTGGGATCACCATCCATCCTTGTCCATCCACACACCACGACCACGCCTTTTGTCTACCTTCCCCCCATGACCGTTAGGTCATTTTCGCCCTGGACACCATCCATTCCTTTGGGACAGAAACGAACATCAGCTCCATCCCTTTGTCCTTTCATGACATTACATCAGCAGTAGACATTACAAATCATTACACACACCGCTTTCACCAGCACGACAGAACGTTTAACCCTAGCAGATAAACACTGACAAATCATTCTGAAGGACAGCAACATGAACACCAGAGACGACACTAGGGAAGACGACAAGCACCCAGTGTCCCACTGTCACTTTTGCATACCCGCATTCATGACAGCAATTTACTCCATACGCACACGCAATCTTTTTCCAATCAAACCAAACGGCGCACTACCGAATGTCTTTTCCCCCTTCTCCCCCTCCTCCATCAGGGAAACACTTACTAAATCCACATCAAACAATTTAAAACAGATCTCATACATGTATAGTCTTCCTTTACACTGAGAGATACACTAATTGATTCAAGATTCAATAAAGACATGTGGCCTTCAAATAACACTGGCCCAAGATCCCAGACCAGGGAATAAATAAATCTTTTCACTCCTGATGCTATACCTACATCAGAATTTGGACGCAAGGAGTGCATACCATCTGATTCCCGTCTCTCTGAGACAGTGTAACGCCCCCTCGAATTCTCGCCCGTTACTGGAGATATGGTTTTTCCGACTCCTCTCCCTCGACTTCTGTCACAGTAGAATGATGAGTTCCCGACGCCTCCCCCTGGAGTCGTTAATTGCCGGGCTAAAACTACCGCGTGTTCACCCACACCATTGCCATCTTAACACCCTCACGGGGTGAAAGGTGAAGGACTAAAAGTGAAGGTAAAAAAGGTGAAGGTCCTTAAACACGAATAAGGTTCGTGTAAGTAACCTGGCTTCCCCAATTAACAGAATTCATTCTTTCTCCTTTTCGTTAGGTTTTTCCCTGTAGCTTTCCCCAAAATATCTATGGCTCACCTGTAATGACTTGGTCAGCAACGAGGACAGCGTCTGACAGGTATCGAGTCCTCTAGGCCATCTGCTGGCTAAAACTGTATTTCTTTCCCCCTCCCTCCTCTAGTGAGTGCATACTCATGTTCAAAACACAAGACAACACCTACAAGCCCGCCCCCCTTATTATAGTAACAAAAAACCTATCCTCAGTGGGTCACAATCACCACTGACCACCATTCTTTCTTAATGATTCCGTTCTCACAATTATTTGGGGACGCCCGCTACACTAGTCCAGCCACATGAATATTCTTCTTTCAGTAGTGGCAAGGGAAATGATTCATATCACTAACTAACATGTCATGGAGCGTCACATGCCTGTGATGTGAAGGCTATACGTCACATGACACCCAGCAGATGACTTTGACAAGACACCAAGAGGCAAATGGCTCCATTGAGCAAAACCTGTGCGACAACTGACAACAAAACCACAATGACAGCACAACGTCAACGACACAGACATTGTGACCGGCTCAGTGAAAGGTCTGACACCAAGCACTGATGACCACAGTCCCCACAGATTGTAGCTGTATCATGACGACTGTTGTGCCTAAGAAGATTCCTAAGGATCACTCAGTCCCCTGCGTGACGAAATCTCTGCCCCAGACTCAACACTACAGGAAACCAGACAGACCTTCAGAAATAGAACTCGACGCTCTATCTACACAACTTACTCACATGTCTTCACTGACAATGACAACTCATCCTCTCGCAAACCAGAACCAATAAAAAAAATCTAAATGTAAATCACATTCAAACCCCTCAGCCACCCAACAAAAGCAACCTCTCCATCCTCCCCAGACACCAACACCACTCTACCCTTCTCTCACAGCACACTGTATACAGGAAGCACCACCCCTCGACACCCCCCTTCAGCCCTAACAACACAACTCACAATGACAAAGTAACAGACAACCCACTTCCCACAATGTGAGAAATCCTCTAACTCAACATATCCAACACGCACTTCCCGTTTGTGAGAGGACGCCTCTCCCTGAAAAATTATCTCCCAATGGTGCCCCCCCCACCTCATCAAAAGGTTTCCATTGATAGACAGACCTCTACAAATGCTGCTTGAGTGAACTGCACCCTAAAGTATTAACTATCCCTAGGGCCAGCGCTCAGTTGGAGTGTGCAACGATCTAACGGTCCCCAGTCGCGCAGTTGGCCTTACAAAGCAACACACATCCCCAAAACCGTGATGCAGGCAACCTTCAGTGGGGGCCTGGTGACTGCAGCGAGCTCTTAGCATCACAGCCAGCTGGTGCAATATCAACGCAGCAGTGCGAGAGCCTCATTGTGCATGCCACCGAGTCTTCCCCAAGCCGCAACTTCCAGGCCTCTGCAATTATCCGGCAAAGGCGCACCCTCTGAACGACCATCATCCGCCCCAGCAACGACACCTTCAGGAGGCCTGTTCACAATGGGAATAAATTCTCAGCCATTGTGCCCCCTCACACCCAGCGCGTGGCCCCGATACTGGCGTTGTTACCACACAACTCTACACAACCCCGCATGAAGGGGAGTGGAACGTGTGACACAAAACCCATCTTCCCCCCTAGACCGACAGGCCCTCCTACCCACCGCCCTACACGCCACATGTCTCGGTGTTTACCAACAGCGCATCGACTCCCAGATCCCCTCTCCTCCCTCCCCAATTCCACCTCTCAGATACCCAAACCTTCCGTCCCCGTTTACGCACTTCTCATTGTCTAACTCCCCTCCCCCCTCCGGAAGCCCTTTAAGACGCATCCAGCTCACTGTGCGTACACAGAGGACCGACAAGAATGTTCAGCCAGCCTCTCGCTCTGCTGCCCCAAAAACACCAAAACTATTGACACAGCATCTGTCTCTATTGCACCCCTCCCCTCCTCCACAAGCCCCTCCAAGACCCCAACCGGCCAGATGTGTGTACGGGCATGACAACACACGGGTCCCAGTCACGCCGACTCCCTCCAACCAAAGTGACCGCCCGCATATGTCCGCCGCGCGAGTGTGCTTTTCCCCCCGCCTCCATGGTTTCAAATAGATCTGTCCCTCCCCGCCCCTGCCTGCTCCTCCACCCGTCAGTTACCTTCCACGGACCCTGTCACCCTTCACATCATCCGTGTATAGGCATTCTTTCGTACCTCCTCAGCACCCATGCTTCCCTCGTACTAGACCTTGCCTATTTTTTCATATATTCCTAATCCTTTTCTTCACATCCTACACAATGGTGTGGAGTGTTTGTGTGGTGTGCGTTGTTGTGTGTGTGTGTGTGTGTGGTGTGTGTGGTGTGTGTGTGTGTGTGTGTGGAGTGTGTAACTTCATTCACCCTTGCCGGTAGTGCAGATTCTATGATAACTGAAAGTGACTAAAACATCGTATATTATAAATAAGACAGTCATAAAACTTTAAGACTGTGTCGCGTATCAGAAAAGTGACTGAACCAAAAGCCTCTGCAGGGTAGGCACACTTCTTGCGCAAAAAACATGCTGTTTACTGCCAGCAAGGCAATCTTGTGCATTGCACTCGTAGTTACAAGTGCGGCTACGTGGACTTGTGTTTTAGTGTTGTGGCTTTTTTTTTTCGGGGGGGGTGGCATTGTGTCGAGTGGTGTTGGTCGGTGTGGCTCGTCGGCTCATTCACTCAAGGAACAATTCAGCGACTAGAAGGTGATTAGGTGTTTAATCATCTTCACTACAACACACACAGCAGGGAGCAAGCTTAAGGCACCTGCGTGCAGCCTCTTCGATGTCGTCGGTCTAATGCCAGGCTTCAAATTGCCCGTTTCCGTCGTCTATGCTTTTGTCTTTCACGGACCACACGACTTCCGGTTTTGTGGCTATACACACGGACGATGTAAATTTACACATCTGTAGCACCCTATAACACACACCCCTTGCTTTTGGGAAGCAATGTCCCCATTGCTCCCAAAGATTTCCTTTTTGCTACTGTCGAAATTAGTTTCGACCCAAACAGTTAACATTACAATGAATGATAGAAAATTTACATGGGAGTAGACTAATAGTTAGCCTCGGCTCCCAAAGTACAGTCCAGTATAGTATGGAGAACATTTGACAGGATGTGTTATGGGTGAACAGGTAAATGATATCTCTTTGTATGAAAGAAATAGCAAAACTAATACCTTCAACATGTCCCATGGTAGGCCTTTCCTAGATAAAACTAGCCCATTACTTCTTCCCTTACTCTATTGACATGCACGCGTCCTGCTAGAGCCCAACCAGAAACACACAGACATAAGGCTGAGCGCCTGCCAGCTGGCCCGGAAAAAACATGTGCAAACAATGGGTGCTGCCATGTTTCTGATAAAGGAAGTCCTGCTAGAACGTGACGTCCTCCTTTCCTGTAGCCATTCACTTCCATGCAAAAAAAAAAAAAAACCACGAGACGATTACATGCCGTAGTTCTTGAGTTGATGAATTTTAAAAAATTTATTATCATTTCGTTTATCTCATTCTCTCTTTTAAAATTATTTATTTTTAATTTGGCGTAACCATGTTCAAATTATCTATGGACTGATCTTGCCGTAGGCTTTCAGCGTAACTGGCTGAGGTATTGCATACCGAAGAGGGTGACTGAAATTCGTTTGGTCCTTTCTCCATTTTTGTGCCCCATTATATAGTCAACACATTCACATCAAAACATGTCAGGTACAAATCACTCGTGCTGCTGGGTACTGGTGTACTTGTTCACAATGTTTTTTTGGCTGCAATCCAGCCACTTCTCTGCAAAGTTGATCATGGAACACAAAGTCAAATACATTCTTGTAGTGTTCTCTTCACAGACAAAACAAAGAAAAGGGGAAAAACGCTTTACCTAAGTTTAAAAAATAATTTTTTTGCAGTTTGGCTTTTTCCAACCTTAATAATGATTAATAATTGTAATTAAAAGGAATAGGACACAAAGGTAGAAAGCCTGAGAGTCATAGCCTTGCCAAGAGAGTGGCAAATGTCATAACCAGCAACGAAAGCCGAGGTTCATTCCCTGTGGAGGTGGAGATGCCATCACAGGAAGAAAGCCAAGGTTCCATTCCTGAGGAGGTGGGAGATGCCATCACAGGAAGAAACTGAGTTCATTCCCTGTGGAGGTGGGAGATGCCATCACCGAAGAATAACTGGGGTTCTTCCCTGTGGAGGAGGGAGACGCCATCCACAGGAAGAGAACTGGGGTTTCATCTCCCTGTGGAGTGGGAGAATGCCACCACAGGAAGATAACTGGGGTTCAATCCCTGTGAGGTGGGAGATGCCACCACAGAAAGATAACTTGTTTCGGCTGTTATCTTCCATACCTGGATGTGTTGGTTGTAGGGTCACTCTTGTTCCGATCCTGTCGACGACGCCACGTGTAGTCTAGGCGTTCGAGTGGTGTTGGTTCGGTTGGAAAGTGAGGCTAAATCAATCCAACTCAATGAACAATTCAGCGACAAAAAGGAGATAGGTGTTTAATCATCTTCACTACCTCACACACAGCAGGGAGCAACGTGCCATTTAAGGCATCTGCGTGCAGCCTCTTCGATGTCGTCGGGTCTACGCAGGCTTCAAATTGCCCCGGTTCCGTTCGCATGCTTTTTGTTCTTTCAACGACCACGACTTTCCGTTTTGTGGCTATACACACGGACGATGTTAAATTTACATCTGCAGGCGACCCTTTTAACATTATGATGAATCTTTTTGTCCAAAGGGTTGCAGTGAGGGAAGGAGCTACTTCACCCTCGCTTGAGCCCTTGCGGTGGAAGGCAGATTGCAGTCCTCTGAGAGTGCTTCCTGTTTGACCGCCGGAGATGCGAAAGCCTGTGTGCCAAACAAGGCCCTGGAAACTGATCCATTGCAATCTGCGACCTGTCGTCCGGTAAGGAATATTTCGCAGCCCCCCACTTTGGATGGGTCACAATGCCTAAGTTTACACTGCTTGTGCAGGCTCCCCAGAGCCTCCGGTGCTGATAGTGTTCCCCCACCCAGTTTTTTTCCACTGGGTCCATCCGCGCCACAGAAGCATCATGGACTGTCAATGAACCAGACGGCTGCCGCCTCAGCCAGGCAACATCTGGAAGCTACCCTGAACCAGCCCCCCCCCCCACCCCCCCCCCCCCCCCCGCCGATATACTGGCAAAAGGGCATCGCTTCCCTCTGCCCATCCTGGATGCATAGTCCACCAAGGGCGGACAGAAGACACTGCATTCAGGGGAACCGGAGCAATTCACTTCCCAGCTACGGTGAAACGAGAAACCAATCCATGCCGTGCCACAATCCCTGTCACACCCCTCAGCATACCATCACTAGTCTCTCTCTCCAGGCACCCTAACATCAAGCATAAGGCTCAGGTGGATTTCCATGTCCACTGGTGCGGGTACTCGCTGCCTCCAGCAGCTTCTGCCTCTCTGGGCTCATACTAAGCCGTCAACACAACAGTGCCTTCCAGTGAATGAGAGCCGGCACAGACTTCAGATGAAGTTGTTTCTGGAACTGGCTCTCCCACATGCTGGCTAAAACCTTCATGCCTCCTTCTGGCAGTTGTGAAGACTGTATTGCCCAAGCTGGGCAGTGCCGCCCGCCGATGAAGCCCACTCACCTTTTCCCAGTTTCCAAATGGCCCCAGTAGCCAAATGCCATTGCCTGTCTAAGTGCCTGTTCCCGACCCTGCAAAACAACCTTAGATGATGATGGCAACCTTTCATCAAGATATGCCAGCAGATGGTGGAATGAAGGCAGAGCTTTAGGAACTTGTTAGCCTCCCCACACCCAGGAATCACAAACACCTTCTTGCCCCTCTTTATGTGGGGGCATGCTTGTGGAACCGGCCTCCTTGCTTCCTGGATTCTTGTGGGCGATGTACAGAACATGTGCTTGGTAGAAGTTCTGGCATCCTGGATCTTCAGCAGTCGGGTTGAGTCCGTGCATCTATTCCCTGTTGTGGTCCCTTTGTCGGAGATTCCCTGTCCCCTTTCACTAGATGCATAAGGCCTGTCCGGTTCCTCCTGACGCTGGCTAGACTGCCCAATACCCCTAATGTCCTGAGTAACCCTGGCTACACGTTTTTCCCAGGTGGTCCCCTGAGCAACTTTGATTTGCCAGCTGTACTTGAATCCTTACTCTGGCTTCCTGACCTATCTCTCCTTCATGGTCACTTTCACCTTAGAACCAGCCTGACCCTAGCAATTCGAATAACCTCAGACGATGGTTCCTTCAAATTCTTGCATGGAGTGCTTTACTGTCAGAGGCTGGTTCGGTTCCTTTCAGCGTGAAGCACTAGGCATATGTGGCGGATTATTGCCAGTAGCTTCCCACTGCCTGGACCGGTACCGAAGGCTGCACCTTGGAAACCCTGCCATGGAATGGTCCGTACTGCATTGCCAGAGTGTGAAGGAACGGGAACCTTGACTGAGAGCTGGGGTCCCCTTCCCTTCCTCCATCCCCTTTGCCAGACTGTTCGGCAGCCACTTCTGGTAATGCCTGCATCTTTTTCCGGTGCCCAACCTTTTGCAGTAAAGCACTTGATCCCGGAATCGGGATTGTCAGGAGGTTGCTTTGTCCTTTCTTTAGCTAGAAGCTGCAGATGAGGGTCAGTTTATCCACGATCAGCTTAAAGCTGTCCAGATCCTGCTTGGAAAAACCAGAACTGACCTGTGGCCTCCTGAACTTTCCTTGGTGCCTCATCCATGACCAGGGAGACGTGCTGGTACCCACTTGACCTTATGGACGGCTTCTTCCAGGGTTTTGGGTCTCTCCAGATAGGCTTTATTTCCCTGCCTCCTTGTCCTGACTGCCAGTGCATAATTTGCTGATTGCCTCGCCCTGTACATAACTTTCTGGCAGGTCTCTGAAAGCTGAAACAGCAAGCACTGTGACCGATCTGCCAGTCCACATAGGACTCCCCTGGGTCTGGCTGGCTTGCTGGAACTTGAGCTTGGCCGTTTCAGTCAGCTCTCTGGCCCTGAAGCGTGCTTCCAACTTCATCATCATCTGGTGATATGAGCACTGACTGTCATCTTGGTGGCTATGGTGAAGAAATCTTGGGCTTTTCCTTCCAAACACCATCCCAGGTAATCCCGACTCTCATTCTCTCCGACCAGTTGAGGGCTGTTCTATAGCTGTCGACCTGTACTTGAATGACAGCCAGTTTGTGTTCCCATCAAACTGTAGATTTGGGGGCAATTTCCGGGGGTTCCCTCTTAGTCCAGAATGGGGATGCCTAACAGGACTGTTTTCCCTGCTGCTGTCTGAGGGGTCAGAATACAATTCCGACTCCCTCTCAGTGCAGTCGTGGTGGTCATGGCTGTAAAACCTACTGTGTGACCTACTGTGAATGCTGAGCTGAGTGTGTGCATGCATTTGTGCTCAGTGGTGACAATTACGTATTTTGCCAATTTTCTCCTTCAATTGTTTTTTTCTCCTCCTCTCCCTAACCTTCTCCCCCACCACCACTACCCCCTTCTCCCTCATTTTTGTTTGACAACTAACGTGTTTCACCCCTACCCTCATCACCACCACCTTCACCCTCTCCTACTCTACCACCCTTTTCCTCTTTCATATATAGCCATGCCTTTATACATTGAAGATCACTTTACTCCATTGTTTTAATCATGCTATCCGGATGCAGTTGTGGATGGATGCGTGTATTCAACACACAAACACACATGCACGCACTCAAGCATGCATGCGTACATGCACACACACACACATATATATGTATGTCTGCATTGTTGTCATTTCTTGAGGTTTTTTTTTGTTTGTTTTTGTTTTTGTTTTGTGCTCTCTCCCATTCTCTCTCTTGTGGTGTGTGTGTGTGTGTGTGTGTGTGCACGTGCACGAAATAATAGAAAGATAAACCAACAACCACAGACTGACA
>JAFLJL010001086.1:32500-49813 GCA_018398815.1 Conus ventricosus | reverse complement strand
GGGGTTGGGTTTTGGGGGTTTTTGGTTGGGGTTTTTTTGGGTGGAGTTATTTTGGGGGGGGTTTTTTTGGTGGGTTTTTGGGCCTAATGCTGAGCGTTTGATTGGTTGGAGGATACTAGTTCCCGTTTCGAATAGATCACGGTGAAAATCTCAAAACGGTGGGGGTCGAACTGGATCCGAAGTCCCTTTGAGACTACGTTTCCCCTTACAGCCCTTTTCCCGTTTGGGATGGGGTTCGCCCGGGTTTTAACTTCCGAAGCACGGGGGGGGAAAGGCCGTGTCACCGCTTTATAGGCGCGAAAAACTCGCGCGCGCGCAGGGGCAAAAACCAAAAACAAACACACAGCCCCAAACCCCGACCCCCAAACCGGGAACAGACAGACAAACAGACGGCAGACAGACATCCCAAACCACACAAGCCAAACCCCAGACAGGACAGTCAAACCAAAACACACAAAACCCACCCACCCAAACAAAACCACACCACCCAAACCCACAAACCAACAAAACCCACAAAAAACAACCAAACACAACACCACAAAAACACACACAAAACACCCCAAAACCCCACCCCCAAACCCACACAACACACCACACACACAACACACCACACACAACCCACACACCCCACTCATTCACACCACTCAAACAAGGCGGGATGAAAGAAAAAGAGAACAAGACAAAATTCTTTATTTACGGGGTTAAAAATTACACAACGTGTTTTTTTTTACATCCTCCTCGCCCTGAGGGGGGAAACAACAGCGGAAACATAAATTGAAAGAACAAAGAACCCCAGAAAAGGGGGGCCCTTTAAATATAAGGAAAAAAAGAAAAAAAAAAAAATAAAACAAACAAAAAATAAGTCTGTTTTTCCATTTTGTATTTTCTATTAGTTTTGAAAAAAAAAAAAAAAAAAAAAAAAAAAAAAGTCTATTAAAGTTCTTTGCAAGGGGTTGCCCCGTTGACACTTAGTATTCATTGTATTGGTTGTGTCATGTCCCCTATGCCCCATGTGGTGTTTTCCGGTGCTGGAGTCTTTTTAAATTTTCTTTGCAAGGGTTGACTTGATTGTCTTTTTTTTCCCTACAATCTATGTTTATTTTAATTGGGAATGGTCAGCCCCTTTTGACCCTTTGGGGTTAAAGGGCCCGGGGGCATTAAGTTCTTTTTAAAGGGGTTGGTTGGCCCCGGTTTTTCTTTTTTTTAAAAACTTTTCCTTCATAGTCACTAAAAAAATTTTTGTTATTTTAAAATAAACAAGTTTTTAATGCGGTGAAAGTCTTTTAAACAGTTGTATTTTTGAGTTAAACCCAAAAAAAATAACTGGGCCCCCAAAAAACTCTTTGAAGAGTTTCTTTTTTCTTAAAAAATTTCTCGTAGAAAAAACGCATAATTAACCAGTTCCCAAAAAACGTTTTAATTCCCCAAATGGGTAGTATGCAAAAGGGCTTTGTTTTCGTTGGCAATAAAAAATTTTTCGGGCCAAAAAACCCTTTTGGTTTGGTGCCCTTTGGGGGCCAGAAAATCTTTTCTTTCCTGCATTTTTGTAAAAACGTACAAGACATTTTTTTTACTCTTTCCTCCCCCTTTCTCCCTTCTTCCCCCCCCCCTTCTTCCTCCCCAAAACCCCCCCCCCCTTTTCCTTTTTCCCCCTTTTCTCCCCTTTCCCCCTTCCCCCTTTCCCCTTTTTTCCCCCTTTTCTCGCAATCGATCAAATTGTTTTTCTGTTCGTTGGGTCCTTGCTTATGTTTTCATTAAAGGAGAAAGTAGTGAAGCGAATGGGGGGTAAGGCGAGAAAAAGAAGGTTTCGTTTTTTCATTCCCCATCCGCCGGCGGATTTTTGTCAAAACCCCGCCAATTCCTCCTCTCCTTCAGCTCACTTTTTCCCCCCCCCCCCCCGGGGGTTTTCACCTCAACTCACTTGGGTTTGTTGTCGGACGCGAGCTTTTTCTCGCAACCCTCAATTTGTGACGGTGACGGCTCAGTTCGGTCTGTCGATCCCGTCCAGGGGCTCTTTCCGCAACCCCTCTTTTGGGTGGGGGTGATCACCCCTCAGCTGCGGTTCTGCTGATCTGCCCCTTTTTTGGGCCCCATAAGGGTGGCGACTCACCCCGGGTTCTGTCGCATCCGTTAACACCCCCGTGTTCATTTTTCAACTGCTCACAGTTCGATTCCCAGGCAAAAATCGAAGGTGTAGGGCCCTTAAACGGAGGCCCCGGGAAATGAGGGGACTATGCGTCACCCCCTCCCCCCCACCCCCCCCCCCCCCCCCCCCACCCCCCCCCCCCCCCCCCCCACCCCCCGCCCGGTAGGGACCCCAAGGGAAGCAACCCTGCTAAAGGGGCTCAAATTTCTAGTTCGCCCCCCGGTTTTTCCCCCTTTCCCCCGCCTCATGTGTCTCCTCTGCTTTGGGCGGGCCACCGGGGTTCGCCCCTCCCCCCCCCAGCACCCCTCGAGGACCGGCGCTTTTTGGGGGCCCCCCACTTTTTTTTCGGGGGTTGGGCCAGCACCACTTCAGGGTTTGGGGGCCGCAGCCACTTTTCTCACCCCCCCCCCCCCCCCCCCCCCATCAGGGGGTCAGGGCCCTTTGCCTTGGGCCCAGGGGCCCAAAAAGGCAAGACCCCCAACAGGCTTTCCTCACCCCCTGCCCGGGGTTTCCCGGTGGCCGGGTTTATGCCCAGCCCTCCACCTGCAGGCACTGCCCCCCAGGCTCCCTCTCCCTTCCGGGGGTCGACCCCCCCCCCCGGTAGTCGGGGCAAACCAGCCACCCAGGCCACTCAGGCCCGCCGCGCACCGTTTCGGCCGGGGGCGGCTACCCATCGGCTGTGGTCCGACCTGGGGGACTTGATAAAGGGGGATGAGGACCAGTAAACCCCTTTTTATTCTTTCCAAGACTCGGGGGCTGTCTGGCTTCCCTTTTTCCGGGGGCAGGTCATCCCTCAGGAGGTCAGGGCCCCCTGCCCTTCGCAGCGGAATTTGCCCCTGGGATCTCCCCATCGGCGGCTAGGCCCCCCCCTTCTCCAAAAGGAGTCATTATGGTGGCCGACGCATCAGGGGGGCCCCAAAAAAACGAGTCGGGGGCACGGAGGCGCAGGCCCCCCGTGCCGGGTTCGGTCCCTGTTTTCCCCTTCCGCGTTGGCGTGGGGAATTCCTTTAAACCAGAGAGTCTTCATTTGCCAAAAGGGCCCTTGGCAAAGACACTACCCCAACCACCTTTCCCCTCCCCCCGGGAGGCCCTCCTCCTGGCCCAGGAGAGGTCAAAATCGCACGCTGGGGCAGGTGTCCCTTCAGAGCGCTGCCTTGCGGAGGGGGAAAGAGCTGCGAGGAGGGGTTTGGGGGCCCATATCTGTATGGATTCCTTTCTAGGGGACAGGCTGCCCTTAAGGATCCTGTTTCGGGTTCCTTCGACCATCCGCCATCGCGGACCCAACTGCTGTGGAAACCCAGTACCATCAAGGGCAAGGGCTTAAGTATTCGGGGGGGGGCCTTCCTGGGCCCACTGAACCGTTTGGCTAGAGAGATCGGCCCTTTTGGCATCTTCGGGAAACCCCGTTCTCCTCTCCCCGGGCCTTCCCTAAAGGCTTTGCCTGTCAACAGGGTCTCTGTTCGGGAATCCGTGCAGGCCACCACCAAGGCCAAGCCAATTAGCGGCCCGCCTTTTTCATCAGGCCCCATCCCCCAGCCCTGGTTCAAAACGCACCCCCCACCCCTTTTCCCCTCGTCACCGGGTCCCTCTCAACCGAAGGGACGCGGTCATTTGGACCAACGGGACCGGGGCAGGCAACCAAGGGGGGTCGGCCTCCCACCGGCCCCGGGGGGTCCAAAGCTCCCCCCCCCCCGACGGCCCACCCCCAATCCCCCCCCATGGGACTTTAAACCCCCCGGGGGGCCGGGGGCATCTGTCCAGGCACCCCGGGCCCGGAAGGCTTCCCCCCCCCCTTGGGCTCTGCGGGGGATCAGGGCGGGGGTTTTGTCTTCCTTGGGGGGGGGGTAAGGCCTCTCACGCCTTCCCCTCCCCCCCTTTCCCCCCTTTGGGATCTGGCTGCCTCTGCCCCCAGCCCGGAGGCCCTTTTTTTCCGGGAACCGGGGGTTTTTCCCCCTCTCCGGAAGGGGGCCCCTTTTTTTGGGCCCCCCCCAAATTCCCAAAGGGCCGGTTTTTTGGGCC
Organism: Conus ventricosus; assembly: GCA_018398815.1. Lineage (NCBI taxonomy): Eukaryota > Metazoa > Mollusca > Gastropoda > Neogastropoda > Conidae > Conus > Conus ventricosus. The sequence goes on along the minus strand of JAFLJL010001086.1, from coordinate 45,648 downwards.
CCCCTTGGTTTTTTGTCCCGTTTTCGGGGGCCCCCAAAGCGTCCCCCAAGCCCGGGGTTTTCCCCCGGGTTCCACCCCGAAGGAAAGTTTCCCCTCCTGCCCCGGGGGGCCTCCGGCCGGGGGCCTTTTTTTTGGGTGCCCCCTTTGGACTTTTGGGGGCCCCCGGGTTTTGAAGGGGCTCAACTTTGCTTCCTGGAAAAAATTTTGTTTAAGGGCCTACTGGTTGGCTTTTTCCCACCAACCCGTCTCCCCCAGGTCGGTTTTAAGCCCGTTGGGGGTTTTCCCACTGAAAGCCGATCTCACCCTGAGCATTTTGTTTCCCGCCTTTCCCCCACCGCCTTTTTTCCCCCCCCAGCGCCCCGTTGCCCCCCCACCCCGCCCCCTTTTCCCCGGATCGGGGGCCCCCCCCAAAACCCCTCTTTCTGGGTGTGGAGTTTTCCCCCTTTTCCCCTCGGGGGTTCCAAAATTTTCCCCCAAACCCCTTTTTTGGGGCCGGGGTCCCCACCCCTCGACTGGGACCTCCGACCCCCCCCGGCGTGGTTCCAGTCATCTGACGGTTTTCCCCCGGGGGGCCTAACCGGGTCCCCCCCTTTTCCCCCCCCCCTCCCAAATTTCCCCCCTTTACGGAAACCTCCCTCCGGGGGGGGGGCCACGTGCTTTACCCCCGGGGGGGGGGGGGGGGGGATTTCAATCGGGCCCCCGGGCGAACCTTTCCCGCCCCAAAATTTTTCCCTTCTGGGAAAAACCCCTTTCCCAAAACCCCAACCCGACGTGGGGTGTTTAAAAAAAGGGGGGGGGGGGGGGGGGGGGGGGGGGGGGGGGGGGGTGGGGGGGGGGGGGGGGGGGGGGGGTGGGGGGGGGGGGGGGGGGGGGGGGGGGGGGGGGGGGGGGGGGGGGGGGGGGGGGGGGGGGGGGGGGGTTGGGGGGGGGGGGGGGGGGGGGGGGGGGGGGGGGGGGGGGGGGGGGGGTTTTGGGGGGGGGGGGGGGGGGGGCCCTTTTCCCCCCCTTCCCCTTTGGAAAACCCCCGGGCAAAAAAAGGTTCCCCCCAAGCTTTTTGGGCCCCGCCCCCCACATTTTCCCAAAATTTTTAAAACCCCCTTCCTTTCCAAACCCCCCCTTAAGGCAAACCTTTCCCCCCGGCCCCCTCCAAACCCCCTTTTTTCCCTCCCTTGGGGCGGGGCCCCCGGAACCCTCCCCCCGGGTTGGGGGTTTTAGTTTTCCCCCCCGGGGGGAAACCCCAAATTTAACCCGGGAAAAAGGGCCCTTTTGGTGGGAAGCCCGGGCCCTTTTCCCGGCTTTCCCAAAACCCCCCTTTTGTTTTGGGTAGGGCCCCCGGGTCCCGGGGGGGGGGGGGGGGAAACCCCAAAAACCAAAAGGGGGGGGGGGGGCCCCCCCGGGGGTTGGGGGGAGGCCCCCAAAAAGGGGGAAACCCCCGGGCCCGGGTTTTTTTTCAAATTTCCTTTTTTCCCCCCCCGGGGGGGGGGCCCCCCCCTCCCCCCCCAATACCCCCTCCCCGATTTTAGAAAAACCCCCCCCGTTTTTCCCCCCTTTTCCCCCCCGGGGGCCCCCTTTTCCCCCTCCCCCCCTTTCCGGGGGAATTGGGGGGGCCCCCCGGGGGGGGGGGGGTTGGGGGGGGTTTTCCCCTTGAGGGGGGGTTATTTTTTCCCGGGTTTTTTTTTTCCCCCCTTTGGGGGGGGGTTTTTGGGTTTTCCCTTTTTTTAAACCCCTTTGGAAGTAAACCCCCCCCCCCCCCCCCCCCCCCCTTTTTGGGAAAAAAATTTTCCTTTTTTTTCCCCCCTTTTTAAAAACACCTTTTGTTTTTCCCCCCCTCAGGGGGCCGCATAGGCCCCCCCTTACCTCCCCCGGGGTGTCCAAACCTCTCTTCCCTTGTCCTCCCCCGGGGTTTTTTGGAAAAAGTTTTCCCGGGTTTTTTTCCTCCCCCCCACTCCTTTTCCCCTATTCTATTCTCGCCCCGGACGACGAAGACCGCACTCTCTGCCCGGTTCGCGCTTTGCGGGAGTATAGGAAACGCACGAAATCTTCTCGTTCCAAGCAGCGCCACCTGATTCTCTCTTACAACGAAGGTTATAAGGAGGACATCAGGCGCTCTTCAATCTCTCGATGGCTGAGAGAAGTCATTAAAGCTGCGTACGCGAAACCTGAAGGGGATTTGGCTGTTTTCTCACCTAGACCTCATGAGATTAGGGCATGGGCGTCTTCGCTGGCAGTAGCTCATAATGCCAGCATCCAGAGTGTGTTAGATGCCGCATATTGGCGGTCCCTGGCACCTTCATCCAATTCTACCTGCGCGACGTTTCTCGTCTGCGTGATGATGGGTCTAGGGGCATCGCATCAGCTGTGGTGGCGCAACACTCCATCTCCGCCACACGCTCCGGCTCTTCTCGCTCCTCCAGGCGGTAACCAGGTGAGCCCTCCTTCCAGGTAGTGCGACTCTGCATTAGTGAGCCACGGTATTAGTATGTGTCTTGACTTGACTTAGTCCTCTGAATTCCCTGGGGAACATAGGGCCGCAACCACACTCTTCCAGCGGACACGGTTTTGGGAGATCTTCTTCAGCTTGGCCCACGTCATTCCGGCGGCCTTCACTTCCGCGTCGGTACTCCTTCGCCATGTCTGTCTTGGTCTTCCCACTCTTCTTTTGCCCTGAGGGTTCCATTCAAGGGCTTGTCTTGTGATGTTGGATGGAGACTTTCTGAGGGTGTGGCCAATCCATCCCCACTTCCGTTTTCTGATTTCTATTTCTATTGGAACTTGCTGGGTCTTGTTCCACAGTTCTGCGTTGGCAATAACATCTGGCCATCTGATGTTCACAATGTTTCGCAGACATCTGTTGATAAATGTTTGGAGTTTTGTGGGTGTTTGTCTTTGTTGTTCGCCACGTTTCAGAACCATACAGAAGGACAGATTTCACATTTGAGTTGAAGATTCTGATCTTGTTATGGATTAAAAGGAAATTTTTATTCTAAAATTACGTTTAATGTAACATACTTACCGTGGCTCACGCAGAGACCCTCCCTACCTCCCGCCTTCCTGGTTCCTCCAGGAGTTCTCAGCCCGGGTTTAAATTTTATACTCGAAAAGAGGATGATTCTGAGCATGCGCAAGGCACGAGGCCCTTTCAGGGGTTTTGTTGTCCGTACGGACTTTATTGTATACGAGGCAGGGATAGCAAATTGCTGCCGCTGATTGCATTAGTGAGCCACGGTAAGTATGTTAGATTAAACGTAATTTTAGAATAAAAATTTCCCTTTCCCACACCTGTAATCCCGCAGATAAGAGAACAGTGCGGATCTTTTGCAGAAAACGTCAAGCTATCCATCTGTTTTTATTAGAATATTTCTTCTGCATTTTAATAAGCCACGTCTTTTAGCCTGTTTTCTTCAATGTTTAACTGAGCATCACGAACCATAAAAACATGCATTTTATTGGAGGGTTTCCGTCTGCTTTCTTGTGAATATTTATCTTTATGCCATCTTGCCCTACCCTTTATCCACTTCCAAACAATCTGTTGTCAAATGTGGATCTAAATCCAGCCACAACCCATATTTGGTTATTAAGTAGTCACTAGTCTTCGAGGTCAGGTCAGGTCAGACAAATGGTCTGCTACTGGTAAAGCTGTAGCCCAGTACTACCTGTCACAGTTGGAGATTTGGGAGAGGGGATTGGCGCCACCAAGGATTAACCTAAGCCCACAGAAAAGTCATGAGAGATACAACCATAGCCAGCAACATACCGGATCGGCCGGGGCCCGGGTTACCAACGACCGCGCTTCCCACTGACAAGCACCAGGGTGGAAGTGAAAAGTCAGCTACTGGGGCAAAGACATCATACAAGCTGCCAACTGAGAAAATTACCATTGGAACCTGGAATGTTCGTACACTCCATCAGTGCGGCAAAGTAAAAGAACTAGAGCACGAGCTGAGACGTTACCAATGGGACATTGTGGGTATGTCGGAAGTAAGATGGACAGGCTTTGGAGAGCAATCACAGAGGAAGGACACAGATGTGGTACAGTGGCGAAGAGTCACTACATGAAAAGGCGTAGCTTTCATCGTACGCAAAGAAATCACTGGATGCATCTTGAGCTGCACACCTGTTAACAGCAGAATCATCAGCATTCGTGTGTCAGCCAAACCAAAGAACATCAACATCTTTACAGGTGTATGCTCCAACTACCAGCCCGAAGATCAGGCGGTGGAAGAATTCTACGAGAAAGTAGAAGACACCATCAGAAAAGCCCCTAAGAAAGACATCATCATAGTTCAGGGGGACTTCAACGCCAAAGTCGGCCCAGATGCTACAAAGACTGGGCTGGAACAGTGGGTCAATACGGCACAGGGGAAACTAACGACAGGGGACTTCGCCTTCTGGAGTTTGCCTGCACCCAACGGCTCACCATTGCCAACACCCTTTACCCCACAAACTGTCAAGAAGAACAACCTGGCATGCGCCGAACGGAATGACTCATAACCAGATCGACTTTGTCCTCGCCCCGCGGCGCTTCAAATCAAGCATCAATAAAGCAAAGACGAGGACATACCCCGGAGCTGATATAGGCAGCGACCACGATCTCGTGCTGCTCACAATGAAGATCAAATTGAAGAAAAAGTACCAAGCTGCGCAGCCACGCATCAAGTTTGACCTGGAGAAGCTAAAAGACCAGAGATAGAAGAGGCATTCCAGGCACAGCTCGGGGGGGCGGTTCGCAGCACTCAACCTCCTGGACAATGACATCAACGACCTCACAAACAGCTTCAATGAGGCAGTCTGCGAAACAGCTGAGGAGGTACTTGGGCGACAGAGGAAGAAACACCAAGCATGGATCTCAAACGACATCCTTGACCTCTGCGACAAAAGAAGATCACTGAAGAATACGAAAAATTCCAGCCTGAACAAGCCGCCACAGTATCGAAAAACCAACAACCTTGTAAAGAAGGAAATGATTGAAGCCAAAGAACAATGGATCAATATTCAGTGCGAGAACATCGAGAAAGGCATGAAAAAGGGAAACAGCAAACATGCCTTCACCACACTGAAAAACCTCACCAAGACGCAGCAAAACAGATCGTCAGTCATCGAGGATACCTCAGGCGAGCTGCTGACAGAAAGCTCCGCTGTTTTGAACAGATGGACTCAGTACTGCCAAGAACTTTACAACTACCCTATACAGCTTGACGACAGTCTGTTTGAGGGGGACTCAACACCATCAAGGGAATCCTCACCACTACCAGTGATGAGAGAAGAAGTGGAAAAAAGCCATCGGCAGCCTTCCGCAGGGAAATCACCTGGAGCAGACAATATTCCAGCAGAGTGCTCAAACATGGGGGGAAGATTGGTCACTCTAGTAACATCGATTTGTCAGAAGATCTGGGAGACCAAAACAGTGGCCCACAGAATGGACTCAATCACTCATCATCCCCCTGCCCAAAAAGGGAAATCTACGCCAATGCCAGAACTACAGAACAATAAGTCTCATTAGCCACACCAGTAAAATCATGCTCAGGGTCATCTTGAATCGACTGAAGAAAGAGGCGGAAGAACACCTGGCGGAAGAACAAGCTGGATTCAGGGCAGGCAGAAGCACAGTAGAACAGATCTTCACCTGCCGGATACTGATGGAGAAACATCTACAACATCAGAGAGACCTGTTCCACAACTTCATTGACTTTAGGAAAGCGTTTGACAGGGTGTGGCACAAGGGTCTGTGGCAGGTGCTCAGAAAGTTTGGCATAGAGGAGGGTCTCGTCCAAACCATCCAGGCGCTGTATAACACCGCCAGCAGCGCAGTCCTCCTCAACAACCAGATAGGGGACTACTTCAAGACCACAGTTGGAGTCCGTCAAGGCTGCCTGCTATCTCCCGTACTGTTCAATCTTTTCTGGAAAACATCATGCGTGAAACCCTCCATGATTTTCCACTCACTGTCTCCATCGGAGGAAGAACCATCAATAATCTGAGGTTCGCAGATGACATCGACTGATGGGAGGCAGCAACGAAGAACTACAAGACCTGACAAAGAGACTGGAAGAAAGGGCAGGTGCATATGGAATGGAAGTGAGCACAGAAAAAAGCAAAGTCCTGGTCAACAGCACAACCAACACCATGCTGAAATCTACATGAACGGACAACAGCTTGAAGAAGTGGGCGCTTTCAAATACTTGGCGCCACTCTCACCAAGACGGTCGCTCTACAACAGAAATCAAGACCAGACTAGCGATCGCAACAGCAGCAATGGCAAAGCTAAACAAGATCTGGAAGAGCAGGGAGATCAGCTTTCCTACAAAGATGAAGCTGTACAAGTCCCTGGTGCTGTCCATCCTGCTGTATGGCTGCGAAAGCTGGACCATGACAGCAGAGACCACCAAGAGAATCCAGACGTTTGAAACTAAATGCTTCAGGCGCTTGATCGGGATCTCTTGGCAAGACCGGAAGACAAACGACCTTGTGAGGAGCCAAACAACATCACTTGCAGGCCCCAAGAACCCTCTTGGCAACAGTCAAGAAGAGGAAGCTGTCGTGGTTTGGGCATGTCAGACTGACAATACACAAGCAAATTTACGATGCTGCCAAACAGAAAGTCGTACAGTTTGTCCATCAAGCCAAAACCGCTTTTTATTCTTCCAAAGTTGCAGCAGCATCCTCGTGTAAAGAACTGTTTAGAACTGTCACTAGCATGTTGGGTAATGCTGCAAGTGTTGTAATGCCGTCCACTCATGAGCCGTCACAGCTTCCTGGTTTGTTTTCTCAGTTTTTCGCCCACAAAATTCAAACAATTCGAAACGCTTTCTCCCCATCCTCAGATACTTCAGATCAGTCTGTTGTTTTTAACGGTACCACACTCTGTGAGTTCTTGCCAGTGTCCGAGCAGACTGTTCGTAAAATCATCACACAGTCTGCGAAAACATCCTGTGACCTTGACCCCATTCCCACCCCACTCCTCTTTGAACACCTTGACTCTCTCCTTCCTACATCACCAAATTCTTAACGAGTCTCTGTCTTCTGGCACAGTTCCCACTGACTTTAAGACGCCCTTGTTAAACCTCTACTCAAGAAAAGCAGTCTTGATCCCAACGTTCTTAAAAATTACAGACCCATCTCAAATCTTCCTTTCCTATCCAAAATTCTTGAGAAAGTCATTCTTCAACAGCTCTCTGACCATCTGGCCTCAAACAACCTCCTCACACCACATCAGTCAGCCTATCGCCTGGGCACAGCACGGAGACCACCATCCTTCGCATTCTCAATGATATTCTAAATTCCTCAGACGAAAACAAAATTTCTGTCCTTCTTTTGCTAGATCTTTCGGCAGCCTTTGACACCATAGACCATGAAATCCCTTCTCTCTCGTTTGAAATACACATGTGGCATCAGGGAAACAGCTTTTAAATTGGTTTCGTTCTTATCTTCTAGACAGGAAACAGTTTATTCAAGTGGGGGATCACCGTTCTGATGAATCTAACCTCCAGTTTGGCGTGCCTCAGGGATCCGTGCTGGGACCTGTCCTCTTTATTTTGTACACCACTCCATTGTCTAATGTCATCCACGGCCATTCCGTTTCACACGAAATGTTTGCGGATGATACTCAGCTGCTCCATTCCTCTGTCATCGATGACTACTCACCCTTGTTTCTACTCTTCAATCTTGTACTTCTGATATCGAGACCTGGATGTCAGCAAATAAGCTTAAATTAAACTGTGAGAAGACTGAAGCCATCCGTTTTTCAAAGCGGTCACATCATGGCCTGATCCGATCCCTTCTTCTTTGACATTAGGTTCCAGCACTATTGAATTTTCAAACACTGTTCGTGACCTTGGTGTTCTCCTTGATAGTGACCTCTCAATGAACAGCATGTCACAAAACTTGTCAGTTAGCTTACATGGAACTTAAACGAATTGCTGCTATTCGACCCTATCTCACTGAAGACGCCACAAAACTCTCGTTTCATCATACATCCTTTCAAGGCTAGATTACTGCAACTGTGTTCTCCTTGGCTGTCCCTCAACTGTCATCCAACCCCTCCAACGTGTACAGAACTCTGCAGCCCGTCTCATTTGCAAATCTCCTAGGACCCAACCCTGCAGCCCTCTCCTGAAAAAGTTGCACTGGCTCCCCGTTGAAGAAAGAATTAAATACAAATGTTGTTGTCTATGCTTCAAGATTTTCACTGGCGATGCCCTGCCTATCTTTCCGATCTCCTTCAAGTATATGTCCCATCACGAACGCTCCGCTCCTCCACCGACACCAGGACCTTCCGCTTTCCCAGTTACCGTCCCCATCGTAAACAGCATGGCGAACGAGCTTTCTCATACGCAGCTCCCAAACTCTGGAATAAACTCCCCTATGACTTAAGACATTCTCAAACCTTTTCTTCCTTCAAAACCTCCCTGAAAACCCACCTTTTCAAACAATACTAAGAAGACAGTCATTACCAGATAGTTGATTGACTCTTGTTGCTTCTGTGGATCGCTTAGTAGTTTGTGCTTGTTGCGGCTGTTGTGTATTGTGTGTCTGTGCGTGAGAGTGTGTGGTGCGCGTGGGAGATAATGGGAGAGAGCCTTTGTTTTTCATTTCTGAGCCGTTTTTCAATGCTTTTTCTTTACATTTAGCAATTGTATTTTTTCTGCCTTGTAAAGCGCCTTGTGCCGTGGAAGGCGCTATATAAATCCCCATTATTATTATTATTATTATTATTATTATTATTATTATTATTATTATTATAATTCACTGCCCAAAACAGTCATCCAGGGCACGCTGGAAGGCGGCAGACGAAGGGGCGACAAGCCAAATGCTGGATGGACAACATCAAAGAATGGACCAGGATGATGGCCCCACGCTGATGCGACAGGCAGAGGACAGGGCCGGATGGCGGTGCCTGGCTTCGAGAGTGTCTCTCATCTCTCCTCTACGCCCATCATGGGCAAGAGAATGATGATGATGATGATGAGTCTTCGAGCCTTACATCATAAAGGCGAAGTTTTTTACATACGCGATCAACTGTAGGATCCCTTTGCCTACCTCCAGCAAACATTAACATAAAATTTTGGTTCTCTACGGCAAGCACCCTGTATCTGGAACCCTGACCGCTCCCTTTCAGCCCTTAACGTAATGTCCGCTGCCCAAGAACTTTCTGATTCTCTTTTGAGCAAAAGGAAAAAAGAAAAAAAGAAGAAAAGAAAAGAAAAAGAAATGACGGAAAGAACCCAGGGCGTTTGGGTGTTCGTGAACTCATAGTGATTTGTTTGTGTGGGGCGGATTTAGCATCTGTGTGACCCAGGAAAAAAGTGAAACGAATGTGTGCATTGAAAACAATGTTAGATTTGTTTTCGTTTGGTGGAATATTGTGGAATAAAATTACATTTTGGCCAAAACAAAGAGCAGAAACTTAAGCCCCAAAAAAACACGCCAAAAGACGTTAGGCGCAAAAAGAAAGAAAGAAACATTTTCTTTCGGGGAAGAACTTTAAAGTAGTATTCTGGTTTGTTTGATTCAAAGGAAGGGAGTCAGATGTGTGGTAGTGTGCGGAGCGTTGATTGTCTTTCATGTGAGTGTGTATGGAGAGACCGTTGTGTGACTATCAGGTCATTTCTCTTTGATCTTCCTTCCAGATCGTCCATCGTTTTCTCCAAGTTTGCAACAAGAGCACACAAACCGTCCCTGTCATCTTTCAATGTCATGTTTTCTCTGCATAATAAGTCCACCGCCTGTCTTAACATCTCCTTCTCCTCCTGTAGAACACCAAACTTCTGCTTGATGGCTGCAATGTCACACACCTCCTGTCTCAACACCTCCATCTCCTGTAGAACACCAAACGTCTGCTTGATGGCTGCAATGTCAGACACCGCCTGTCTCAACACCTCCATCTCCTCCTGTAGAACACCAAAGTTCTGCTTGATGGCTGCAATGTCAGACAACTCCTGTCTCAACACCTCCACCTCCTGTAGAACAAATTTCTGCTTGATGGCTGCAATGTCAGACACAACCCGTCCAGCTGGGAAGTCATGGAGACGTCCATTCCGTTCAACCTCGTCATGAGATCAGCCAGGGCAGAGTTAACAAGAGTCCATTCCATTCAAACTCGTCATAAGATCAGCCAGGGTAGAGTTAACAGTGTCCATTCCGTTCAACCTCGTCATGAGATCAGCCAGGGCAGAGTTAACACTGTCCATTCCGTTCAAACTCGTCTTGAGATCAGCCAGGGTAGGGTTAACAGTGTCCATTCCATTCAACCTCGTCATGAGACCAGCCATGGTAGAGTTAACACTGTCCACTCCGTTCAACCTCGTCATGAGATCAGCCAGGGCAGAGTTAACAGAGTCCATTCCATTCAACCTCGTCATAAGATCAGCCAGGGTAGAGTTAACAGTGTCCACTCCGTTCAACCTCGTCATGAGATCAGCCAGGGCAGAGTTAATTTTACAGAGTCCATTCCATTCAACCTCGTCATAAGATCAGCCAGGGTAGAGTTAACGGTATCCATTCGTTCAACTTCGTCATGAGATCAGCCAGGGTAGAGTTAACACTGTCCATTCCGTTCAACCTATACTAGCTCGTCATGAGATCAGCCAGGGTAGGGTTAACAGTGTCCATTCCGTTCAACCTCGTCATGAGATCAGCCAGGGTAGAGTTAACACTGTCCACTCCATTCAACCTAGTCATGAGATCAGCCAGAGTAGAGTTAACGGTGTCCACTCCGTTCAACTCGTCATGAGATCAGCCAGGGTAGTGTTAATAGTGGGGTTGTAGCAGGCGATTCAACAGGAGTTGTATCAACTCTGCTACTTGCTGAAGACTCTCTCCCTGCTTGTGCTCTGTCACATCTGGCAGAGAATCTGCCCCTGGGTTTGAGTGGTGGGTATCTCAGTGGGTCCGGGGTTCAATTCGATGTCACCACATGAAATGATTAAACTCCAAAATAGGTAAGTCAGCACACACCTCATCATAACACCACTAGGCCTGTCCTTCAGCTGTGTGACTCACATCATCTTCTTCCTGACTGACACTTCTCTTTGAGCCATAAAGCTCCAAAAGGTCCACACACTACCTTGTATGACTCACATCATCTTCTTCCTGACTGACACTTCCCTTTGAGCTCCACACACTACATTGTATGACTCGCATCATCTTCCTGACTGACACTTCTCTTTGAGCCATAAAGCTCCAAAAAGTCCAAACAAGCACCACAAACATGTGGGAAATCCAAGGAAGCTGACGGCATAGCGTGTGGGATGCGACACTACGGAAAGTTTAAAAGAAGAGAGAGAGAGAGAGAGAGAGAGAGAGAGAGAGAGAGAGGAGAGAGAGAGAGAGAGAGAGAGGAGAGAGAGAGAGAGAGAGAGAGAGAGAGAGGAGAGAGAGAGAGAGATTTTATTTCACCAGGGTAATGAGATAAGCAAATTGTACATGCTTTTTCCACCCAGCCTGGGGAAAAAAAAACACATGGACAACACACAAGTCAATATGGCAACAAAGAGGAAAAAGTAAATTCACCAGTCAACTTGCAAACTGTAAAAAGTAACAGACTAATACTACAAAAGCAAACGACAAGATTGTGCAAGCATCCATATGCGAGAGAAGAAAGAAAAAAACAGAGAGAGAGAGAGAGAGAGAGAGAGAGAGAGAGAGAGAGAGAGAGAGAGAGAGAGAGAGAGAGAGAGAGAGAGGAGAGAGAGAGGAGAGAGAGAGAGAGAGAGAGAGAGAGAGAGAGAGAGAGAGAGAGAGAGAGAGAGGAGAGAGAGAGAGAGAGAGAGAGAGAGAGAGAGAGAGAGAGAGAGAGAGAGCGGGGGTATGGGGTGTGGGCGGGATAGGGGAGGGGTGGGGGAGAAAATACATGTAAAGTACAATACAAACGGGGAAACAAGAGTCAAATAGACTTGAATACACTCAATACATCAAATAACAAAATGCAGTTGAGTGATATCATCAATGAAAAACATGTCAATTAGCTTAACCCATTATTGCTGTGGTTCAAATGAGACGTGCGAGATTTCCGTCTAACACAGGCTTGTGATCGTACAGTATTTTATTTCTATTCACTGAGTCTTTTAATTGATTTAGGAATCAACTAGTACAGTTTTTTTTTAATATATATCTTTTAACTTACTGAACAGATATCCTTTTAAGCGCTCTTTGAAAATATTAAGACTTGAGATTTCTTTCAGAAATGGAGGCAAATTGTTCCAATACGTACCACCACTGTATACGAGGCTTGATTTGTAAAGGTCAAGTCTGGGCATTAATTGTGGACGTGCCTATTGTCATTCGTCCGGAAACTGTTTACAATGGAGGGAGGTGCATTTCCATTTACCACTTTATGCATAAATATAGCCTTATTATATTCGAGGTTTTGCTTTAAGAAGGATATCCAAGGATTTATAGTCGTTTTTCTTCTTCTTCTTCTTCTTCTTCTTATTCTTCTTCTTCTTCAGTTGTTGGCCTGCGCTTGTTTTTCCCACACTATTAGATTGTTCGTCCATGTATTTGTCTGACTTTATTCAAGTTTAAAAGGCTGTGCCAGTCTTGAATAAAAGTTACTCTGTGTTAGGTTTCCTTATGGGAGCAAAACATACCCCACTTGTTTACTGTTTATCGTGTACTGCTCCCTACCTCATTTCATTTCCGATTTTGCTTTGATTAAATTGAGGTTATTTGTATTTGTTTCTGTCCGTCTGTGTGTTTGTCTTTTGATCTCCCTTGCATCTTTGGGTGGATCCTCAGGCGTAGGCTCAAAGACTGTCCCCTACATTTTATATTATTTGCATAATGTCTTTAGGTTTACAGCCACTTTTTTTCCTCTCCACACATTCGTTTGGTTGCATTTACTACTCTTCGCTGGCTGCTCTGGGGGTGCTATTGGATTCTTTTTTGCACCCATGGTGGTGAGAACGCCACAGTATTATGGACTGTGGTGTGTCTCTTTTTGACGTCGGTGTCGTAGAATATTTCGGAACCAGGATAAATCGGAACCGGTTCCCAAAAATCCTAGGATATTTCGGAACCATTCCCATTTATCCTGCACCTGGCGGCAGGATATTTGGGAACCTCCAGGATATTTCGGAACCACCGTCATCCCTGTCACTGTGTGATACGCAGTATCTCATCACAATCAAAGGAAACAGACAAATGAATGA
>JAFLJL010001086.1:25000-27500 GCA_018398815.1 Conus ventricosus | reverse complement strand
TTTTGCCTTAGTTGTTTATTTTGGGGGTTTCTGTTGACCGCGTTCAGTAGTGATCTTATCTCTCTTCTTTGGGAATGACAGTCTCTGTCAAACCACTTCTTCTTTCTCTGTCTAGTTTTTTTTTCTATCCGTCTTTGTCTAAGCGCCATCTTTGACGTGGTTGAAAATATATTCGTTATCTGTTCAATAGTCGTATTTATGTTGATGTCATGTTCATTTGTTGCAAGTTGTGTCACAATGTCGGTCTTGATTTTTTGGATCATGGTGTGTATGGTGGGCATTTTGGAGGTTGCTACTACTTTTTCGGCAGACTTTTCATTCCACTGAAATACTAGATAGTCTTCCGTGTTTTTTGTAAAATTCCTATGACGTAGGTCTTTACGTAAACTGCTGTTCGTCGTGGGTTGTGAGAGAGGCTTGTCTTTTGCGTAATGTATATTCATTTTCTATGGGCAGTTGGATCAATAACTCTAGTGGGCAGTGGTCAGAATGTCGTGTCAAGTCAGTTACTTTCATGTTTAAACATGTCTAAGCAAATATTGTGAACAAAGGAAATAATCTACTACGCTGCTTCCCTGTGGATTATGACAAGTATACAATCCTGCAAGATCTCCAAGCACTCTTCCCCTTCAAAACACACATTTGATTTTCAATACACATGTTACATAAACGACGTCACGTTCTTATTAGTTAAGAGGTCCATCGACTGTCTTTTTATGACGTTATCAAAATGGTAGTCAGCAGGTAAATCATAATAATTCTTTTCATTGTCCAGGCTAATGAAGTCGGCTTGATTGCCTGTCCTTGCATTAAGTCACCACACAGGAGGATATTGCCTTTTGTTGTTAGTTCTTCAATGTCACTTTCTAATGAGTCCCATATGCGTCTAGTGTAGTCCTTGCCAAAGGAAGAATGTTCCGGTGGAATATTTTACACATCCTAAATATACATCTCTCTTTTCTGCGGTTTTCACTGTACATGCTGTTTTAATATGTAACCATGCAACATCGCTGTTATTTTTTGGTAAGAATTTTATATACTTTCTGTACTGCTCTTTTATGTAGACAGAGATACCCCCCGAAGCCCTTGGGCAGGGGTGGGTTTGGGGCTGTGGGGTGTGCTCGGCAGCTGGGGGGTGGTGTTTTTCGCCGGTGGGCTCTGCAGTCATGAAATACGGGCTGGTACACCCAATGAGGGATGCTACTTTGAGGCTGTTATGAGCTGCATCCTGTAGTCTAATTTACCTCTGTTCAGGAGCAGTTTATGTCCCTTGATATCTTAATGGAGTGTCCTGCGCGTGCCTGTACCCATCGTCAACAACAGCGCAGGCCTCCAGGGGTGGTACAGGACTGCTCTAAGGGCAGGTGAAGACAGTGCTTCTCTGGGTCCTCCCCAGCACCTTCGGGTGTTTCTTTTTCTTGTAACCATGCAACATCGCTGTTATTTTTTGGTAAGAATTTTATATACTTTCTGTACTGCTCTTTTATGTAGACAGAGATACCCCCGAAGCCCTTGGGGCTTTCCCCCTTTTTGGTCGATAATAATGAACCCTGCTGGAAAACCAGGTAAAGATAATTCATTTGCTTTTCAAAATTCAAGATGGGTTTCTTGTAAAAACACAATGTCATATTTAGACAGGATTGCTACGAAACTTTTATCAAGGAGTTTGTTAATTTTTAAGCCGTCATCGGTCCCCTTGTAACCTCTAATATTCCATGATAGCACACGTAACGGAAAAGTTAGTTGTGATATTTTGCGTACGAAATAAGGTGCAATATTTCTATGGGAAAATAGCTTATACACACTCGCGGACTAGGAGCTAATAGAAGCCGCTGTGGGCACGGGTTGAATTATGGGGAGGGAAAGGCCGACTGTGATACTGCCGAGGGCGCATGTTGTCTCGTCTGTCATTGCCGTGGTGGTCCCGGCGGTCGTCTCGGCGATCATTGTGGTAGGTTTCTCGTCGGTTGTGTCGGTAGTAGGGTTGGCGGTCATCTCGGCGTTCCTCTCGGCGGTCGTACCCGTGGTAATGTTCGGTGATGTCACGGCGGTCAGCTCGGCGATAGTTTCGGTTGTCGCCTCGGGCAGCATGGCTGTAGGCTTCCCGTCGGCCATATCTGCGTCCATCTCGACGGTCTTCCATGCGACGACCGAGCCTACGGTAATCGTCATGACCAGGTTGGTGATCGGGCTGGTTGAGACGCCCGAAATGTTGGCGTGTCGTGTCACCGTGGTATGTGGCAGCACCTTTGTGCTGTCGGTAGAAGCCCTGGTGGTGGCGTGGTCTGCTGTCGGCTTCTCTCTCTCTCTGGTCACGGATGGGTCGTCTGCGTCGCTGTTTGGGTTTTTCCCAGAGCAGGCCCGCGAGTTGTCTGCCCAGGTTGCCTGCCAGGATGCTGGTGCCCTTATCAGTGGGGTGGATAGCGTCCTTCATCAGCCGCTTGTCCATACTTTGAGATTGTTGTGGGAAACGAAGCTGACTCGCTTCTCACCAGTAAAC
>JAFLJL010001086.1:5000-20000 GCA_018398815.1 Conus ventricosus | reverse complement strand
GACCAAACATGGCAGCATTTGTGTCGTGTTGTAAAATTGACATTTTAAAAAAAAAAAAAAAAAAAAGGAAAAAAAAAAGACAGGTTCGTGAATAGTTAAGATCCCCTGGCAGGTAAGTAGAAAGCTATTTATCCCCGGGTTATTTAAATGATTTTTTAGATAAATGATTTGTGAAGTTCAGGAAAGGGGAAAAGTTTTTTTTGTTTGATTCCTGGGTTTGATGTTTCGTTATATGATAGTGTAGAAAAATTATGATTTTATAGTGGTTTGATGTGACAAATGCCGTATATAAGAATTGAAAGCAAGCTGGAGTGTTTTTGGGTTCCCTGTCCTTCCTCCACTGACATCCCCGAGGTTGAAAATTTTTTGGCGGCTTGCCAGGTATTTGGCCCTTTTTTTTTAAAATTGTTCAATTTCTAAAGGAGGGGCTGGGGGGGTTTCAAGTTTTGTAACCCTAAGACAAGGGGTTGTTTCTGTATTTTCCCAAGGGGTTAATACTGGTTTGGGGCATTGTTTCCAAGATGTTAATAAGGCTTGGATTTCCCCCCAAGTACTTATTTTAAAGATTGCCTAAATTCGCTCTCATATTTGGGTCAGGCGGGGGGTTTATAAAAATAACTACGTTGCCCCAAGTAATATTATCATTCATGGGATTGTGCATTACGTCCTCGTGTCGGAAACCACAGTTTGGCTGTCGAATAAAATTTTTCAAAAAAAAAAAAAAAAAAAGTATAATGGCGGAAGAAAGAACACCCCTATGAACAACTGTGAGCGTCGCTCGTGATTTAGGTCACAGGGGATGAGTTTCGAGCATTCGTTGAAAACCAGCAAAAGATGGAAAGGGATGAACGCGCGGGAAAACGACGTGTCGCGGGGGGAAATACAGAGCAGGAAAAAGAAAAATAAGGATTCAGGAATGTTAGGCTAGGGGGGAAACAGAAAAAATGAAGCAGGAAAAGAAAGGATTAAAGCTAGGGGAAAAGCAGGAAAAGAAGACTAAAGGAACGCAGGAAAAAAGATTAAAGGTTCAATTAGATTAAAAAAGTGAAAAACAAAGGGGGCCCCCGATGTGGTAGTTCACTTTTCCCGTGACTTGTGCGAGCTATGCTCCCCGACCCAAGTTGCCAAAAATTTCGGGAAAGGGACGTTTGATTGAGCATACAAACGCGTTTCGAAACGTTTGGACCCTCAGGGGTTTCCCCAGAAGAGGGGCAGTCATTTTGTCGGCGTTACTACGGGTAAGGCGTTGCAGATTTTACTGCGTTACAGCAGAACCAGTTTTTTGGTGGTGAAGGAGTCTTTAATGAAAAGGGGTTTGACCTCACAGGGAGGGGGTTTAGGGAAAAATTTTGTTCCGCTAAATTTTCAACAGGGGAGCGTACACTAGTTTGGTGCAGTCTAGATCACTATTTTTAGAAAAAAGGTTAGGTTTTAGTGGTACGAAGAAAAAGTTTGTGAATTGAAAGAGTGTTATAAGGAACGATTTTTTCGGTTTCGGCCCTGAGTTAACCATACATTTGAAAAAAGAGACACCAGAGACAGCAGGAGAGTTGTTGAAGTTCGCAAGGTTATAGAGAGGCACTTTGGGATAAGGTGCAGGAGAAAAGGTCTAGGGACAGGTGGAAGGTGAAGGGCAGGGGAGTTTTCTGCAAAAGTCTGCAACCCCCGGGTGGGGCAGAAAGGGAAGGGGAAAGGGAATTTGGTTTTTTTTGTCACAAGAAGGGACATGTGGCAGGGATTGTGGGGAGGTTCCCAAAAGGCGGGGGGAGTTTCAAGAAATGGATAAGGGTCGTCAAGGGAAACGACCTGCAGTGGGAACCCAAAAGGGGGTTCAGTCTGAAGAAGGGGGGGTGCAGCCCTTTGGGTAGACTGGACGCATCAGTGTCAGGGGTGGAGGGGGATAGGCGTGGTTTGTTAACCCTGGAAGAAGGGGGGATTGGCCAGCAAGGGTGAAAAAAAGGGTTTCGAGACACTGGTTTTTCATGCGGGGTAGTACGAACACGCTGGGCGATAAAGGGGGTTTGACAGGGGGAAACCCGACCCGTATCTAATCGATGGCACTGTGAGGGGTTTCCCCTGAAGATAGAAGTACGTACCCCTTATTCTCAGGCGGTTGTTCGTTGGGGATGGAGAAAACCCCTTCACGATTGTCATTGGAAAAAATTTTGTGAAGGGATCCAGGGGATCCCGAGTTTTTGATTAAGGGCGCAGTTCAGACCAGCAAAAAGGAGGAAAAGGGTTGTTAAACCCTTAGTTGTTCCAGGAAATCGGGCATGACGTGTGCCCTTGATTTAGGGCAGCACAGGAACAAGACCTGCGTGAAGGGTTTGGGGGTTGGGAAAGGTGGGGAGAAACAGGGGTAAGGGGTTGAGGACGAATTTCTTGTGAAAGGGGGGTTGTACCCAGTGTTCACCCAAGGGGGGAAGACAGGTTAAAGGGGACCAATCATTAAGGGTACCAGTGTTCGGACACTGTCATGTCAGTGGGGTCACGAGTCGCCATGGGGGGTCATTTTGCCCAGCAAACGCGAACCGAGTCTTTGAGACTTTCATTGGCCCGGGCAAGGCAACTAAACGGTTCGCATGTCATTTGATGTGTGTCAAAGGCAGCCACAAGAGGGGGAAAAGGAAGGGCCCCTTTTAAAAAATCCCCTTTTAAATTTAACACCGTCAGGAGAGTGGTGTTTATTGATTGCCAATGCGCCCTGTTCCCAAAGGTGGGGACAGGTATGAGAAATGTAAAGGGTTTCAAAGGAAAGTTTGCAGAAAGGGTAGGGTGTTCAGAAAAACATATGCAGGAAGGCGGGAAGCAAACCCCCAAGGGGGAGATCAATCCCGGTTTCTGCTTCCCCCGGGTCACAACAAGCTGTGATGCATTGGAAAGGACCATTCACCCTCACTGAAAAAGGTTGATCGGGATTACCCAATTGATGGAATGGGGGAAATAAACTTTTCCAGCGAATTTTCTTCGCAAATAATTTAGCGTGAGACTCCCATAGGCGCAGCAGAACATTTATGAGGGAAAAAGACCCAAGAAAAAGGGGGGGATTTTTTTGCCTGAGTTTCCAGGAGAAAGTTCGGGATGTGTCATGTTAAGGGCTAGGCAGTAGGAGAAGGGGGAAGTTAGTGGGGTCTAGAACAGTATAGGGTCCCTGATGTAAACCAGGCAGGAAACTTAGAACAGTACGGGGGGTTTACATCACAAAACCCTCATGTGAAAGCCTACCGTCCCATATCCACCCGCAAGTATCGGGAGGAGGTGAAAAATGTTGGCCTTGGGGTGATTGAACCCTCCAAAAACATCAATAGTGCACCCGTCGTCTTTGGAGGAAAAGTAGGTGGCTCGATTTTTGTCGATTGACGTTGAACAGTGCACCAAGGTCGATGCGAGGTCATACCCCAAATGGGGACTGTTCGCTCAATCGCCCCAAAACAAGAGCCAGTATTTCACCCCGGATCGATCTGAGCAAGGTTACTGGGGAAATAGCCTTGATGAGGTCAAAGGAAATCCACATTTCCCCTCCTTAGGGCTAACCCTGCGGTCTCCTTTTGGGATGGTCAACGCACCTGAGTCTTTTCTCGGATGATGAGGGAAACATGACGGGGTTGGAAGGCGTTGTAAATTTATGATGACATTTGAAAACATCCCAGACTGGGGGGGCTATGAGGGAGCTAGGAGCAGTTTTGGAGAGGTTGCGCCCTCACAGCCAGACAAAAAAGGAGGGTTTGGGTTTTCCCAAACCGGGTTCCGGGTTTTTTGTGGAGGCGAACAAAGCAGCCAGAAAGGGGAAAGGTGGAGAAGATGATGAATTCAGAGAGACCAAAGACCAAAACAGAAGTCAGGAGTCTGCTAGGCTTTATTGGGTTCTATAGGGAGTTTGTTCCCAATTTCGCAGCAATCACGAGTCCTCTCAGTGATTTGGTCAAGGCAGGGAAACCGGCAGTGGTCGAGTGGTCAGACGCTGCAGAGCAAGCACTGCAGACGGTGTTGGAAAGACTAGGTTCCCGTCCCATCTTGAAGCTACCAGATATGTCCAAACCATTTTTGTTGCGGACAGATGCATCAGGTGGTGGGATAGGTGCAGTATTGTTACAGGAGCACGAGGGGGTCGAGTTTCCTGTGAGATATGCTAGCAGGAAGTTGACAAAGTGTGAAGAAGGATACGCAACGGTGGAGAAGGAGTGTTTAGCTGTTGTGTGGGCCGTGCAGAAGTTCCACAAATACTTGTATGGGAAAGAGTTCGTGATAGAGACAGATCACCAACCACTCAAATTCCTGCAGGAGGCACAGCTGAAAAACAGCAGGGTTCTGCGTTGGGCAATGGCACTGCAGCCCTACAGGTACCGAGTGCAGTACATTCCCGGTCGACAGAATGTCGGAGCCGACTATTTAAGTCGTGTAGTCTAGCAAGCTGCAACTCAGAGGAAGTCAGTCATATCCGGGGTGCTTTGTTGATAATATGTGTTGATTCCAGTTATGTTGATTGGATATGGGTTCATTCCAGTTGGCTATGTTCATATTTTTTTGTGTGTGAGACTTGTTCATATTTTCTTTGTGAGACTTGTTCATGTAATGTAGTTATGCTTGGAGCATACAGTCGCTTGTGTAGTGATGCATTATTCGCAATAAGGGAGGATGGAGATTCCTCAGTGAAGTGTCATGGATCGTGATCATGTTATATTGTGCTTTTCATAAGAATTGTGAAAGGGAAAATATGGCAAATCCGCAGGTAGGGGAATGGCATAAGTGCGCACAGAGGTCGTTATAAAATGAGTTGAAATAACGCAAGAGCGCACGTCAATGATAGCTCATTGAGTGGTATTCACTAATGGTATATTTTATAATTTATAAACCGTTGGTTGTAAAGTATTTTCCAAACTTTGCGCGTGTAGCTGTGTGTCAGCAAATTCGGTTTTTGTCTTTTTGTACCGTTGTTTTGAGACAATGCGGTGCATAGTCTTTTGCAAGGGGGAAATTGTCACGGTCAAAATTCAACACAACCGAAGTGTGGTCCGTCGCCGGCCACTTCGACTGGACATAAGTCCAAACGCAGACATCTTGGCGCCACGTAACCGGGTCCATGGTTCGGATCCGGCCAATTAAGCTTAGTGGAAGGTTCACAAGACGGTCCGACCCACCCAGACGATAAGCCGTTTTTTACCCACGCCTCGTGTTAGCGGACGAGTTAGAGCCGGGCTCAGACTCATCAGCCACTTTGTGGAACCCGCATTGTTAGTCGGGCGTCGGGTTGTGTTGGTGTGTGTGTGTTGTGTTGTGGTGTGTGTGTGTGTGTGGGTGTGTGTGTGTGGGGTGTGTGGGTGGGGTTGTGTGTGTGTGGGGTGTTTGTGTGGTGTGTTTTGGGGTGTGTGTGTGTGTGTGTGTGTTTGTCTGGTGTTGTGTGTGTGTGTGTGTTGTGGTGTTGTGTGTTGTTGTGTTGTGTGTGTGTGTGTGTGTGTGTGTTTTTGGTGTGGTTTGTTGTGTGTTGTTTGTTTGGTGTGTGGTGGTGTGTGTGTGTGTGTGTGTGTGGGTGTGTGTGTGTGTGTGTGTGTGTGTGTGTGGTGTGGTTTGTTGTGTGTTTTTGTCGGTGTTGTGTGGTGTGGTGTGTGGTGTGTGTGTGTGTGTGTTGTGTGTGTGTGGTGGGTGTGTGTGTGTGTGTGTGTGTGTTGTGTGTGTGTGGTGTTGTGTGTGTTTGTGGGGGTGTGTGTGTGTGTGTGTGTGGTGGTGTGTTTTGTGTGTTGTGTGTTGTTTGTGTGTGTGTGTTGTGTTTTTTTGTGTGGGGGGTGTGTGTGTGTGTGTGTGTGGGTTGTGTGTGTTGTGTTGTGTGTGTGTGTGTGTTGTGTGGTGGTTGTGTGTGTGTTGTGTGGGGGTGTGTGGGGGTGTTGTGTTGTGTGTGTGTGTGTGTGGGTGGGGTTTTTGTAACAGCATATGATGCTGGCAATGTGTACAGCGTACGTGAAATCCCCTGTGTTGATTGTGGCAACTGTTTTTTTTTTTTTATTTTGGAAAACTCGGGGACAGAAAAAAAAAAACACTTTTTTTGGTAAGTTGAGGGTTGGCCATCGTGTCAGTGTGGAGTTACTTTTTGTCTTTCTGCAGAAATGTAAATAAAAACCTTTCCCTTGCTGGGGTCCCCCACGCCCCAAAACCCACCCAAAAGGTTTATCTGAAACTGTTTGAGAAATTTTTCATGAAATTTGATCACTTGTAAAAACGTAATTGGCTTTGTCAAAAAAATTTTGATTTGTGTATATACAAGTGACTAATGGGACGCACTTTTTAACTATCTTAAAACGATGGCGGGTTGTCGCGGACGCCCCTGTTTGTCATTTTAGTAATTATTCAGGTCTTGGGAAACCTGACAGGGGTTTAAACCCCACTAAGGACGCCGAAAGGAGGCACACATTTTTTTCTTTGTGGCGGTTGGGGTTTTTCCCGCGACCCCCCCATCTTTTTTGGGATAAGGGGAATCACGGACCTTGCAGCCCCACGGCGGAATGAAAAAAAAGTAGCAACTTTAGTCTTGTCGGCATTCCATAAAAGGGGTTTGTAATCATAAAATAAAGGGGGAAAATGAATTTATGTTTTGTTATCTGAACAGTCTTTTGCAATATTAACCCCTACTAGGCTAGTACACTTGTGTAAGTGTGTATACCTTATTTTTCAAAATGGCAATGCTTTGGCGGAGGGGGGGGGGGGGGGGAGGTGCCAAAGGAGAGAGAGAGGAGAGAGAAGGAGGGAGGAGAGAGGATGGGGGAGGAGGAGAGGGAGAGAGAGAGGGGGGGAAGGGGGAGAGAAGGAGAGAGAGAGAAAGAAGAGAGAGAGAAGAGAGAGAACACACACAAAAACTGCCCCAATAACGCATGCATATGCATTCACCATGTGCGCACACACACACTAAAAACCATTCCACCCCACACTAAACCACATGCGGCGCACGCATAAAAAAATGCTGCATGCATGTGTTATAAACATGCATTTTGGACAAAACAAAAGCAGCAACTGAGTGTGCCGGCACACACACAGGTAAACTACAACACACACAAAAACCACACACACACACACACACACAACACACCACACCACACACAACAACACCACACACACCACACAAACACACCCACACACACCACAACACACGCACACGCACCCACACACACACACACACACACACACACTTCACGGTCAAAATTAACACAACCGAATGTGGCCCGGCCGGCCCATTGACTGGACATAAGTCCAAAGCAGACATCTTGGCGCCACGTAGCCCGGGCCCAGGGTTCGGATCCGGCCAATTAAGCTTAGTGGAGAGGTTTTTCAAGAGACGGTCCGCCCCACCTGACTACTAACCTTTTTCACCGACGCCTCGATGTTACGAGAGAGTCGTAGACCCCGGCTAGACCATCAGCACTTTGTGGAACCAGCGTTTTTGTTAGTCGGACGTCGTGGTCCCTCCCCAAATCAGCGGCCAATTTAGATTGCCAGGGCCCACGCTAAGCCACACGGCCCATTTAAAGTAGGAAAGGGGGGGGGTAGTTGTGGGGGGGTGAAATCTCAAATCAATTAGTGCCCAATTGACCCCCAAAAGGGGGTTAGGGTTGGCGGCGTGACTGTCGTGGTTTGAATGTCCAATAAAAATTAGGGGGACATAACTTCGGTTGTCGGGGGGTTAAAAAATCTGCCCAATGGTATCCCCCTTTGTTGGAGAGATGGGAACACCTAAAAAAGGATGTGAGAGTAGAAAAGGGGAGAACGAGGGGAGAACGAACAGAGAGCGAGAGAGGGAGAGGTTCTGGCGCTTGAGGGGAAAAGCGAAGATGAGGGGGGGGAAGAAGAGAACAATGGAGAGATTAGCATAAAAAGTCTGCAGAGGAAGGCTGAGGAGGATGGAGAAGGAGAGTTGTAATTAATGAGAAAAAAGGAAAGAAAAAAAAAAAGAAAAGAAAAGAAACCATGTCCATTTGTAAGAGCAGACTAAAAAGAGAGAGAGAGAGAGGGGCAATGCTTTAAATGCAGGAAAAAAGAAAGGAGAACGACGATTTGATGTCACTTTTTATCGGGAAACCGGGGGGTTCGACCTATACTTGGCCACCCCATTTCATGGGCAGTAAAACCTGACCAACCCCATCCCAACACCCAAATGCCCGGGCGGCAGCAGACCAAAAAAGGGCAGCTTTTGTGTCGTGTTGTGAAAATGACATTTTAAAAAAAAAAAAAAAAAAAAGGAAAAAAAAAAAGACGTGTTGTAAAATAGTTAAGATCCCCTGGCCAGGAAAAGTAGAAAGCTATTTATCCCCGGGTTATTTAATGATGTTTAGATAAATGTTTTTGTGAAGTTCAGGAAAGAGAAAAAGTTTTTTTTGTTTGATTCCATGGGATGATGTTTCGTTATATGATAGTGTAGTAAAATTATGACTTTACTAGGGGTTTGATGTGACAAATGCCGTATATAAGAATTGTAGCAAGCTGGAGTGTTTTTTGGGGTTTTCCCTTGTCCTTCCTCCACTGCATCCCCGAGGTTGAAAAATTTATTGGCGGCTTCCCAGGTTATTTGGCCCTTTTTTTTTAAAATTGTTAATTCTAAAGGAGGGGCTGGGGGGGTTTTAAAGTTTTGTAATCCTAAGACAAGGGGTTGTTTCTGTATTTTCCCCAAGTGGTTAATACTGGGCTTGGCTTTTGTTCCAAGTTTGTTATAAGGTTTGGGTTTTCGCCCCAGAGTACTTATTTTCAGATTGCCTAAATTCGCTTCTAGTTGGGTGGGGCGCGGGGGTTTTATAAAAACTAACTACGTTGTCCAAGCTAATATTATCATTCATGGGATTGGGGCATTACGTCCTGTTGGGAAAACCCACAGTTTGGCTGTCGAATAAAATCTTGTTCAAAAAAAAAAAAAAAAAGAGTTAATGGCGGAAGAAAAAAACCCCCCTATTGAACAATGTGAGCGTCGCTCGTGTTTTAGGTCCGGGAGAGGGTTTGCGAGCATTCGTTGAAAACCGCAAAGGGGAAAAGGGGATGAACGCGCGGAAAACGACGTGTCGGGGGGAGAAATACAGAGCAGAAACAGAAAAAAAAGGGATTCGGAAATTTGGTGGGGAGGAAACAGAAGAATGAAGCAGGAAACAAAAAGGTTTAAAAGCTGGGGAAAGCAGGAAAAAAAGACAAAAGGGAACGCAGGAACAAAAAGATTAAAGGTTCAATTAAAATTAAAAAAGTGAGAAACAAAGGGGGCCACGATGATGGTAGTTCACTTCCAGTGCTCTGTGCGAGCTTGCTCCCCGACCCAAGTTGAAAAAATTTGGGAAGGGGACGTTCGATTGATGCATACATCAGTCGTTTCAAAAACGTTTGCGCCCATTCGGGGTTGGGCCCCCAAAAGAGGGGGCAGTCATTTTGTCGGCGTTACTAGGGTAAGGCGTTGCAGATTTTCCTGCGTTCCCAGCAGAACCAGTTTTTGGGGGTGAAGGAGTCTTTAATAAAGGGGATTTGCCCTCACAGGGGGGGGTTCGGGAAAAATTTCGTTCCGCAAAATTTAAACGGGTGAGGTACACTCAGTTTGGTGCACGTCTAGATCACTTTTTTGAGAAATGGTTAGAGTTGAGTGGTACGAAGAAAGAGTTTGTGAATTGAAAGAGTAGTTATAAGGAACGATTTTTTCAGGTTGGGGCCCTGATTTAAACCATACATTTGAAAGAGAACCCAGAGACAGCAGGAGGTTGTTGAAGTTCGCAAGGTTATAGGAGGCATTTGGGACTAAGGTGCAGGAGAAAAGGTTGGGACAGGGGGAAGGTGGGGGGCCAGGGGAGTTTTTTGAAAAAGTCTGCAACCCAGGGGGGGGCAAAAAGGAAGGCAAAGGGACTTTGGGTGTTTTTTTGTCACAAAAAGGGACATGGGCAGGGATTGTGGGGGGAGGTTTCCCCAAAGGGGGGGGGCCCCTTGAAAGAAGTGGAAAAGGGTCGTAAAGGGGAAACGACCTGCAGGGGAAACCCAAAAGGGATTCAGTCTGAAGAGGGGGGGTGCAGCCTATGGCTAGATGGACGCGTCAGTGTCAGGGATGGAGGGCATGGGCGGGTTTGTTCCCATGGAAGAAGGGGGTTTGGGCCCAGCAGAGGGTGAAAGTGTTACGAGACACGGGTTTGTTCATGCGGGGTAGTACGAAAAACGCTGGTCGAAAAGGGGGATTTGACGGGGGCAAATCCAGACCTTTTTCTCTAATCGAGGGCACTGTGGGGGAGTTTCATGCAAGATAGAAGTACGTCCCCCTTATTCTCAGGGGGTTGTTCGTTGGTGATGGAAAAACCCCCTTTTCACGATTTGTCTTTGGGAAATTTTCCAGGCAAGGGCCCAGGGGATCCGGGTTTGTTGATTAGGGGGCGCAGTTCAGACCAGAAAGAAGGAGGAAAAGGGTTGTTAAACCCGTTAGTTGTTCCAGGAAATCGGGATGCGTGTCCCCCTTGATTTAGGGCAGCACAGGAAAAGACCTGCCGTAAAGGTTTGGGGATTTGGGAAAAGGGGGGGAGAGAAACAGGGGTTAAGGGGTTGAGACGAATTTCTTGTGAAAGGGGGGGTTTTGTACCGAGTGTTCCCCAAGGGAAAAAGACGGGTAAGGTACCACTCATTTAAGGTCCCAGTGTATCGGACACTGTCATTCAGGGGGGTCACGAGTGCTCAGGGCGGGTCATTTCGCCCCGCAAACAGCGAACCGAGTCTTTGATGACTTTCATTGGCCGGGGCAATGGCAAATAAAGCGGTTCGCATGATGTGATGTGTGTCAAAGTCAGCCCCAAGAGGGGGAGAGGAAGGCCCTCTTAAAACACCCCCTTTTAATTGAACACCGTCAGGAGAGTGGCTGTTTATTGATTGCCCCAAACCCCCTGTTCCCAAAGGGGGGCAAGGTATGAGACAGTAAAGGGTTGCAAAGGAAAGTTTGCAGAAGGTAGGGTCGTTCAGAAAAAATATGAGGAAAGGGGGGAAGCAAACCCCCAAGGGGGGGATCAATCTGGGAAATGCTTCCCCCGGGCACAACAAGTGCTGATGCATTGGAAAGGACCATTCCATCACTGAAAAATTGATCGGGGTTACCGAATTTATGGAATGGGGGAAATAAAACTTTTCCCCGCGAAAAATTTTTGCAAATTAATTTAGCGTGAGACTCCCATAGGCGCAGCAGAACATTTATGAGGGAAAGAGCCCACAGAAAAAGGGGGGGATTTTTTTGCCTGAGTTTCCAGGAGAAAGTATCAGGGATGTGTCCTGTTTAAGGGCTAGGCAGTAGGAGAAGGGGGAAGTTAGTGGGGTCCCAGAAAGTTAGGCGTCCCTGGAGTAAACCAGGCGGACAACTTAGAAAGTACGGGGGGTTGAATACAAAACCCTACTGTGAAAGCCTACCGTCCCCCTTTTCCACCCAAACAATGATCGGGAGGAGGTGAAAAATGTTTTGGCCTTGGGGTGATTGAAAACCCTCCAAAACATCAATTTGTGCACCCGTCGTCTTTGGAGGAAAAAAATAGGTGAGCATCGATTCTTTTCGCTTTGACGTTGAACAGTGCACCAAGGTCGATGCGAGGTTTATACCCCAAATGGGAAGACCCGTTCGCTCAATCGCCAAAGCAAGAGCCAGTATTTCACAGGGTCGATCTGAGCAAGGTTACTGGGGAAATAGCCCCGATGAGGCTCAAAGGAAGTCCCACTTTCCCCTCCTTAGGGGTTTCCTGCGGTCTCCTTTTGGGATGGTCAACGCACCTGCAGTCTTCTCTCGGATGATGAGGAAGCCTGACGGGGTTGGAAGGCGTTGTAAATTTCATGGGTGACATTTTTGAAGCTCGAGACTGGGGGGGCATATGAGGAGCTAGGAGCAGTTTTGGAGAGGTTGGGCAAGAATTCACAGCCAGACCCAAAAAGGAGGGTTTGGGTTTTCAAGCCGGATTCCCAGGGTTTTTTGTGGAGGCGAACAAAGCAGCCCGAAAGGGGAAAGGGGGAGAAGATGGAATTCAGAGAGACCAAGACCAAACAAAGTCGGGTTGCTGGGTTTTTGGGTTTATAGGGAGTTTGTTCCCAATTTCGCAGCAATCACAGTCCTCTCAGTGATTTGTCAAGGCAGGGAAACCGGGGTGGTCGAGTGGCAGACCTTGCGAGCAAGCACTGCGACGGTGTTGGAAAGATAGGTTCCCGTCCCCTCTTGAAGCTCCGTTTTTCCAAACCTTTTTGTCGGACGATGACAGGGGGTGGATGGGGCAGTATTTTACAGGAGCACGAGGGGGTCGGTTTCCCGTGAGAATGCTAGCAGGAAGTTGACAAAGTGGAAGAAAGGGTACGCAACGGTGGAGAAGGGTGTTTGCGTTGTGTGGGCCCTGCAGAATTCACAAATACTTGTATGGGAAAGAGTTCGGATAGAGACAGTCCCAACCCCTAAATTCTGCAGGGGCACAGCTGAAAAAAAAGCAGGGTTTTTGGTTGGGCAATGGCACTGCAGCCCCACAGGTACCCAGTGCAGTACATTCCCCTCGACAGAATGTCGGGCCGACTATTTAAGTGTGTAGTCTAGCAAGCTGAAAGAGGAAATCAGTATATCCCGGGGTGTTTGTTTATTAAATTTGTTGATTCCGTTTTTGTTGTTGGATAGGGTTTATTCCCCGTTGGCTGTTTATATTTTTTTTGGGGGGGGCTTTTTCTATTTCTTTGTGAGCTTTTTCTGTAATGTAGTTAGCTGGAGCATACAGTCGCTTGTTTTAGTGATGTTATTGCAATAAGGGGGGATGGAGATTCCTCGTGAAATTTGGGTCGTGACATGTTATTTGTGCTTTTCTAAGAATTTGAAAGGGAAAATATGGGAAATCCGCAGGTAGGGGAATGGGATAAGTGCGCCAAAAGGTCGTTATAAAAATGAGTTTAAATAAGCAAGAGCGCAGTCAATGATGTCATTGGAGGGTATTTATAATGGTATATTTTTTTTAAATTTTTAAACCGTTGGTTTTAAAGTATTTTCCAAACTTTGCGCGTGTAGCTGTGTGTCGCAAATTCGGTTGTTGTCTTTTTGTCGTTTGTTTTGAGACAAAGCGGGCTGTCTTTTGCAAGGGGGAAAATTTTCACGGTCAAAAATTCAACACAACCGAAGTTGGTCCCTCGCCGGCCACTTCGATGGACATAAGTCCAAACGCAGCATTTGGCGCCACGTAACCGGGGGCCATGGGTTTGGATCCGGGCCAAATTAAATTAGTGGAGAGGTTCACAGGACGGCCGACCCCTAGCTGATAAGCCGTTTTACCGACCCTCGATGTCAGCGAGACGAGTGAGAGCCCCGGGTCAGACCCTCTAGCCACTTTTTTGGGAAACCCGTCATTGTTAGTCGGACGTCGTGGTGCTACCCCACTCAGTGGGAATTTAGATTGACAGGGCCCCCCGACTTTAAACCCCAAAGGCACAGTTAAGTAGGAAAGGGGGAAGGTAGTGTTGGTGGGGGTGAAATCTAGCTAATCAATTGATACCAATTGCCACCCCAAAAGAGTAAAGGGTGTCGGGTGACTGTGGGTTTGAATGTCCCAAAGGATTAGAGGGAGATAACTTCGGTTGTCGGGGGAAAATACTGACCAATGGTATCGCCTTTTTTTGGGGACGGAAAACCATAAGAAGGGTGGAGAGTGAGGAAAGGGAGAACGAGGGGAGAAAAGAACAGAGGAAGAGAGAGGGAGAGGTTCTAGTCGCTTGAGAGAGAAGCAGGGATGAGGGGAGGAGAGAAGGAACAAGTGGGAAAAATTGCATGAGTAGTCTGCAGAGGAAGGACTGGGAGAGTGTGGAGAAGAGAGAGAGTTGCTAATAAGAAGAAAAAGGAAGAAAAGAAAAAAGAAAAAAAAAGAACCTGTCCATTTGATAAGGCCTAAAGAGAGAGAGAGAGAGGAGTGCAATGCTTATGCAGGAAAGAAAGAAAGGAGAACGATCGGTTTATATCCTGTTCTACGGAACCGGGGGGGTTTGCCCCATACTTGGCCAGCGCCACTTTATCGGACCAACTACCAAGCCGTGCCAAAAAGTCTCATGAAAGGGGGGGCAGACCCAAAACCCGTGGCAGCAGTTTTGTTGTTGTGAAAGTGACAGTAAAAAAAAAAAAAAAAAAAAAAAAAAGAAAAAGGGCAGTGATTCGTGAATAGTTAAGTACCGGCCCGGTAAAGTAGAAAGCTATTTATCCCGGAGTTAATGATGTTTTGATAAATGATTTTGTGAAGTTCAGGAAAGATAGAAGTTTTATTTTGTTTGATTCCTGGCATTGATGTTTCGTTTTTATATCATGTGTATAAAGTTATGCTTTATAGGTTTGATGTGAGAATGCACGATATATGAATGAGATTGTAAGAAGCTGTGGTGTGTTTTGGGCTGTGCGCAGTCCCTTCCCCCCACTGCACACCGGGTTGACACACCACACACCCCAAAACACCACCACAACACAACACAACCACACACAACAACAACAACACCAACACCACCAAGGGGGGGGGGGGGCCCCCCCCCCCCCCCCCCACCAGAGGGACACAACCCCACCATACACAAGCAAAACCCCCCCCCCCCCCTCCTACACAAAAAACACAGAGGAGGGACACACAACACCCACACCACCCACCCCCCCCACAACACACAACACAACACACCACACACAACACACACACCAAACACCGATGCACGCACCAGCACACACGAACGACCCACGCCGCCAACACAGAGGCCCCCACCACACACAGAGACCCAAACACAGACAGAGGCACACACACACACACACACCACACACACACACACACAACACAACCAAAGCTCCCCAACACACACACCACCACACACACACAACACCCACCCACAAAAACACACACACACACACCACACACACACACACCACACACACACCCCACACACACACGCCCCGGCACACACACACACACACCACACACACAACACACACAACACACACACCCACACCCACACAACCCCCACACACACACACACACACACCACACACCGGGC
>JAFLJL010001085.1:55000-60000 GCA_018398815.1 Conus ventricosus | reverse complement strand
TTGTAGATAACTTCCAATCCCATTTAAATTTCAAATCATCCCAGCATTTTGCAGTCCTGCCCAAAGTTTTCAAAACAAGGTCGACGATCAGGGGGTGTTCTTGTATTATTTAAAACTACACTAATTCCATTTTTTGTCAAGTAAAATGTAATATGATAATATGTTGTGTTTTTTATTATTGACAAAGAATGTCTTGGACTAAACAAAAATCTGTTATATATGTGTACGTATGTGCCACCAAGTGGAAGTCTGTTCTATCAAATTAATAATATTGATAGTGGTATAAGTCGGTGGAAGAATTTGACGGACATGATGATAGATAAGAATAAGGATTTTATGGTATTGGGGATTTGAATGCACGGACTTCTGACACGCTTATAAAATTTAATAGTTGTTGCCCTGCCTTTTCACGTCGATTTAAAAAATGATGTAAATATTATGACAAGTAAGTCAGAAGACAAACAAGAGAATATGTCTGGTAAAATTTATTAACCATGTATCTACCTTAAACTCCCCCATCCTTAATGGTGCTTGAACGGCGACCTCCAGGTCGCTATACATATGTATCCGATTTTGGGTGTAGTGTATTGACTATTTTACTTTCATCAGAAGAATTAATCATACACTCTTGCCAACATGTACATTTTTTGTTGCTGAAAAGAATTGAATCCAGTCATATGCCTGTTGAATTCTCGCGGTGGGGTGACAAATGGAAAGATTTTGATTATGAGATACAAATGAAAATGACAGTTACATTAAAAGATTGATTTGGAATCCACAGAAAAAGGACTCTTTCTTAGATCTCTTGATCTGATATAATAATAGAAAAAGATTGATTTGGCAACTAGACTTGTTGAAGTTGATGTAAAAAAGGGCACTGAAAGAATTTAAAATGGTTGATGATGGACGCTGCTTCATGTATGCTTGTAAATAAGCGGATTGGAATAAGTAATCAGAAAACAGTTGGTTTGATAATGAATGTTTTGTTGAAAGACGAAATGTAAGAAAACTCCTTAGAATCTTTCGTGACCCATGTCCAAGGCAGCTAATGATGAACAAATAAAAAAGCTGAAATCAATAATCTCAAAAATTACCGTAAGGCTCGAAGAGAATATAAAAATTTACTTAGGCGGAAAAAGAAACAAAATAAAACTAGAGTTTTTTCCCCGAACTCTTGGATAGGATCGATTATCAAGAAAAATTTTGGGAAGAAGGTGAACCAACTTGCACCGAAACGTACACAGTCTTTGAACAGTATACTACAGAAAAATGTTTAACCATTTTCCCTGATCTTCTGGAATCGAGGATTGTACTGAGGAATTGGTGAAGTAAATAATCAAATGACTCCGGAATACACAGAAGATGATTTTTACGTACTAAATGCACCAATACCAATCAAGAAATATTTAAACGCCATTAAAAATCTGAAAAGTGAAAATCCCCCCGGCCTGACGGTATAATTAAAGAAATTTTTAAGTGGGGCACAGATGTCGTTATAAACTTTTTTGAAAAAATTGTTTAACGAACTATTTGATCGAAAGGGATTTATCCAGAAAACTGGTCAAGTCTTTAAAAACAGCCATTACATAAAAAGGGTAATTTAGACAATCCCAACAATTATAGAGGTTCTCGCTTACAGACATCAGCGGAAAGCTTTATAGCCATATCATAAATCATAGACTACAATTTGGATTGAATATGCATAATACATAGATGAACAATCAAGCTGGTTTTAGAAAAGAACTACCAAACCATAGATCATATATTTACACTGTTTGCCGTTATTCAGAAACAACTGTCTCGAAATCGAAAATTATATGTCGCATTCCCTTGATTTCGAGAAAGCATTCGATTTTGTTTCAAGGAAATTGTTTTTGGCCTATCCTCCAAAAAACGAAATTTGAGTAAATTATTTGATTGTGGAAAAGCATGTATACTAACTTAAAAGACGCGGTTAGAAATGGTTCATATATGACAGATTACATAAACTGCCTGCGTGGAGTAAAGCAAGGAGATGTCTGCAGTCCTGTCTTATTCTCATTGTTTATAAATGAAAATTTCAGCTGACATAATTAAAAAATGGAAGACATGGGGCTGTACTAACACCTACTCTTGTCGAACTTTTTATTTTGTTATTTGCAGATGATATTATATTAATATCGAAACCAAGTAGGGTTGCAAAATCACTGAATAATTTGTATGAATCATCAACTAAATTTTAAATTAAAAAGTTAATATGAACAAAAGTAATAAAAATTGTTTTTCGTAAAGGCGGTTTTCCCTTTCAGCGCACGAACACTGGCATTTGGGCGGTTCTGAAATGAAAGTAGTCAACACATGCAAATAAATTTTGGGCTATATTTCTCTACAAAATTGAGTCTCTCATCCTCCTGTGGGGACCTAGCTGCACAGGGTAAAAAGGCGTATTGGTATATTGAAATTATTAAAATAATTATGATATCCTTTTATTGAAATTTTTTTTTAAACTCTTTTATGCTAAGTGCAGCCAGTACTTCTATATGGGTCAGAACTTGGGTCTTGAAGAAAGTAATAAAATACATAGAAAAAGTACACTTTTTTGCATTAAACGCTTTCTAGGTTCCCCAGAAAGGACTGCTAATGCGATGATTTATGGAGATACTGGTAGATTCCCATTGTATGTGAATGCATACACTAAAATCAATTAAATACTGGATCAAACTGACACGGATGAATGAAAATCGCCTCCCCTACAAAAATTACCTGATGCTACTTAATTTGGGCGAAAGGTAAAAAGAACTGGGTAACCAAAAATTCGATTGTTTTGTTTCAGTTTGGGTTTGGATATGTGTGAAAAAACAAGGTGTAGAATCAGTTGACCATTTCATTAATTGTTTTAGACAAAGACTGATAATTGTTAAATGGCAGGGTTGGGGGAGTCGAATTTGTTCAAGTGAAAGATTTACAATTTACAGATCATTCAAAACGAATCATACCCAAGAACTGTATTTTGCAATTGACACAAACAGACTTGTAAAGCAAGCGCTGTTAAATTAGGTTTGGAGTGAGTAATATCAAAACGCACTCACTTCGATACAAAATTATAGAGATGTAGAATTAATTGCCCCATGTTAAATAATAACCAAGAAGAGAAATCCATTTTATTTGTGTTGCCCCGCTCCTCATGACCTTCGACGTGATCTCATACCACTCAAATACATAAGAGCCAAATGCTTTTAGATATACATTGTTAATGTCTTCAAAGAATCCAAAAAAAGTAAAACAGTTTGCGATATTTCTTTACCTAGCTTTTAAACGTAGGGGTGCAACTGTGAACGACTAGATATGCTGGAAAGAACACGACTGACAAAATGATCGTAGGATGCCCGAGGTGAATTAAAAACTTTGTATGTCCGTGTTTTTGAGCTGGTTATGTTGTTTGCCTCTTTTGTAATGTAAGAGTGTAAAGATTGTTCTTTTCTATTTTCTTCTTTAAAAAGTCTTTGACTAATTCATTATTGTTCAAGGGCCATTTGTTGAGGGCCCAGATGCTAAACGAATAAACCATTTAAGTCTTTATGTCTTATCTCTCTCCCCTCTCTCTCTTTTTCCTCCTCCCCTCTCTCCCTTCTCTCCCCTCCCCTCTCTCTCTCCTCTGTCTGTCTGTTTGCTGTCAACACACAACACCCACACACACACACACACACACACACACACAAAACCCCACACAAACGCACACACACCGCGCGCGCGCGCCGCGCGCGCACCACACACACACACATACGGTGATAATAATGGCAAAGCCAATTTTTGATCACGCGTTGAGCAGACATATGCTAAGTCAAAGTTGTGAACTCTCTTTCCCAAGTTCACTTTGTGAGACTCCCTTCTTAAGTTCTCGAATGTTATGTGCGTGTGTGTGTGTGTGGTGTGTGTGTGTGTTGTGTGTGTGTGTGTGTGTGTGTGGGGTTGTGTGTGTGCGCGCGGGGTGTGGGGCGCGCGCATGCGTGGGAAACCCCAATTTTGTGTGTGTGTGTAGGAAACTGAAATTAAAAACTCGGTGTGTGGTGTGTGGGGTGTGTGTGTGTGTGTGTGTGTTGCGTGCGTGCGTGCGTGCGTGCGTGCGTGCGTGCGTGCGTGCGTGCGTGCGTACGTGCGTGCGTGCGTACTGCTGCGTGCGTGCGTGCGTGCGTGTGTGCATGCGTGCGTGCGTGTGCCCTGTGTGTGTTTTGTGTGTGTGTGTTGTTGTTGTTCTTCAGTTTAAACGTCTTCCCACTAAAACTAATGCAGACGATGTGTGGGGTGGTTCTGTGTGTGTGTGTGCGTGTGTGTGGTGTGCTGCGTGCGTGCGTGCGTGCGTGCGTGAGTGGGTGCGTGCGTGCGTGCGTGTGCGTGTGTGTGTGTGTTGTTGTTGTTGTTCTTCAGTTTAACATCTTCCCACTAAAACTGATGTCAGACGATGTGTGTGTGTGTGTGTGTGTGTGTGTGTGTGTGTGTGTGTGTGTGCGTGTGTTGTGTGTGTGTGTGTGTGTTTACAATAACACATACTGGCCCTGAAAACATCAATGCACCATGAACACGTTTAACTTTGTAGGGGGAGAGCGGTAAATTGCCCGGCAACCTTGTTTCCCCCATTACATGCAGACGCAGAGCCAAGTGGTTTGACACAATGAATCTTTGGAGACTCATCGCCAAGTGCTGGTTAGAACAAGAAATCAATCATTTAAAAAAATCAACAACAAAAAAAACAAGAAAGTGGTGAACGGTAGCTTGTGTGAAGTTTACACTCCCAGACCCAACGAGCCTTGACTCTCGCTTGCTGCCAAAGTTTCGCGGTTGACATACGCCGTTTTCTTCCAAAACGTGGTGGTTAACGATTGCTGCATGGGCTGGTCATTTTTTTTTTTTTTAATGCAAGTTTGTTCTCGTGATCGATGATTTTAGAAAGCCCACACTTCTACACACACGCACGTCTCTCTTTCTCTCTCTCTCTCTCTCTCTCTCTCTCTTCCTCTCTCCTC
>JAFLJL010001085.1:0-50000 GCA_018398815.1 Conus ventricosus | reverse complement strand
GAGAGAGAGAGAGAGAGAGAGAGAGAGAGAGAGAGAGATTTATAATTATAAACAACTCACGCACAATACCATTCACCCTTCACACACTCGAACCGTCTTTTTCTCTCTCACACAATCAATTCCCACACTCCAACTTTTTCCCCTTCCTTCACGAACGTTCACGGTTTGTGCACTGGTGACCCCACTGTCACTGAGGTCGTGATTCCCCAGCAGACGAAGCGCCGACGATGAAGAATCGACGATGTCACAAGGTTCAACACGGAGTCACTGATTCAAAGTACACAGTGACACACACTGAAGAAAATGAAGAGCCCAACAGCTCAGCAGATCTCAGCAGCAGAGGGGGAGCTCTGACGCTCGCAGAAGGATGAGCTCGCCCCCTCCCAGTCGTTCGTAGCGATGACCTAGAGGTTGGCCAGAAAGAAGTCGGAAGCAGGGCAGTACCAGGTAAGATGCCTCAAACCAGAGGTTGCAGCAGCAGAGCGGTCAACCCCTGACGACACCTGGAGTTACGATTACCAACGAAGACAATACAAGACAAACACCCGTCAGAGCAGCTCCAGACCGGGGAAACCCTCGCTCCCTTGAAGGCGTGGACACTGGTGGCAGACACTGACACACCGATAACTTCTTCTTGGAATCCCGAGCTGTCACAAGGACACACCGATGGGTTTCCTGGCAGCCCACTAAACAAAGTGCCAAAACTGCCTCACCAAACGCTGGATCAGAAGACCTCCGTCTCGAGCCAGGAGTCGCAAACAACTGAATCAGACAGTCAAAAACAGACGACACTTAGAGTTGACAGACACCATGGAACTGACAAGGCCACACCCTGACTTCGACCAATCATTAATAGGTCGCACAGGGAACGGCACGACAAAACTCCAGACAGGGGCATAGATAGAGGCAGTCGTATGCAGATTCAAAACACCAACTTGCCAGAGGACCAATCAGCAATACGTCACCTAGGGTGACGAGACCACACTTCCCAATATGGGAACAACTGTGTATTGGCACAGACTCTAGATTATAAATCCTTCCAATCATCAATCGACAACCACCTACAGCTTGTACTTAAGACCAGTTATGGACACAACCATATACAAGCACCAATCTGCAATAGTTGGTCAACCAATCACCGATTAATCACCAGGCCAACAGACCAACACCATCACAGGACTGGATACAGCCAAAGATAGGCCTAGACTCCAGATTGTACATCCCTCTTTGGTCGATCACCTACCAACAATAACTCGGCCAAAACACACACATACACACACACACACACACACACACGATTAAAACACGCATCGTAACTCCCAAATATCGACACGGGAAAAAGAAAGAACTGACCGCTGCAATAACTCCGCCTTTGAATATGCGCAATTATGTCCCTTGAATGTCCGTGCGTGACACAGAGAGAGAGAGAGAGAGAGAGAGAGAGAGAGAGAGAGAGAGAGAGAGAGAGAGAGAGAGAGACGTTAACATCAAACTGAAAAGTCATCAATAAATCAAATAAGCAATATATCGTCCACCTAACACGCCTAATGAAAAGGCACTGTTTGAAACATTCATCACTGTGTCCTCTGTTCCATCTGCACTTTTCTCAGCGTACCATGTGGTCTTCTTGTTTATACCATGAATTTTGAATCTTTCCTTTTCAGAAAATCGAACGTTGCACGCACGCACGCACGCACACGCATACGCATGCACGCACGCTTTCTCTCTCTCTCTTCTCTCTCTCTCTCTCTCTCTCTCTCTCTCTCTCTCTCTCTCCTCTCTCTCTCTCTCTCCTCTCACACACACACACACACACACACACACACACACACACACACACACACACAACACACACACACACGTACACTCACACTCACAAGCACGCATACCCACACTCGCGCACAGAGAGAGAGAGAGAGAGAGAGAGAGAGAGAGAGAGAGAGAGAGAGAGAGAGAGAGAGAGAGAGAGAGAGAGAGAGAGAGAATGCCTTCTAATCACGCCCGTGTGTTAATGCAAACCAAACATGCAACAACAAAAAAGAAGAAAGAGGAGACTGACTAGCAGTTTAATGCTTGCCACAGGCAAGCTGCTTTCACCATAATTAGGGGTAACGCTTGACGAGCTTTCTATTGCAGGAGATGGGGAAAAAAAAGAAGAAAACTCTGCTTAAAAAAAAATCTCAGCGCTCCAGGCTCATGACGATTTCTGCTCCATGATCGCGAAACCCATTTTCTCTCTCTCTCTCTCTCTCTCTCTCTCTCTCTCTCTCTCTCTCTCTCTCTCTCTCTCTCTCACTCTCTCTCTCTCTCTCTCTCTCTCTCTCTCTTCACCTTAATTTTGTTAGTCAGTCTACCAGCAGTGTCTCTTCACCTACCTCTTGCTCCCTCATTTTTTTCTTGGCCCATGAGTTGGGGGTACGTGAGATAACGGTGGAAGAGATGAACAGTAAGGAAAACATTTTGCGTAAACACTAATATAGGCACACACACACACACACACACACACACAGACACAGCAAACCCAAAGAGAGAAAAAATACGAGAACTACTGAGAATAAATGTAATTCCTAACAAGGTTACCCGATTTGAGACCAGCATCAGCTAAATAGCACCGTATCGTGACATACACACGTCTAATGTAATACTGATCTTGTGTCTTGCCTCTTCCTGTCTGATGTCCGAATTATGAAGTTCTAAGAGAGAGAGAGAGAGAGAGAGAGAGAGAGAGAGAGAGGGGGGGGGGGATCAGAACGTAAGTCGTTTTTCATGAATGGTCAAAACTCGTGAAAACCGTTCTTTCTTGCAGTGTCCTTCTCTTAGTGACTTCTAAAGCAGGAACGACTAGCCATGGGGCAGTCACCGATTACACTGTGGTCTTCCCTCTTTTCTCTCTGACCAAGGTTCAGGATAGAGTCATGGCTCTCCCCCCTCCCCCCCCCACCCAACCCCCTCCCCCACCCCCACTGGCATCAAAGGTTGAGTCGTTTGAAAGTTCACCGCTGGGAGTCCTGCATGTGCACGTGGACGGTCATCGGGTAGTGGATGTCACTGTCCATTGGTCGCAGCCCAGTTTTGAAGCGTGCAGAGAGTTTTATGGCCCCACAGCTCCCTTGAACGCAGTGCCAGTCTGGATTATCCTTTTATTTTGTCCGTCCCTACACTTAGTTTGGATCAACTCCGCATCAGCAGCGATGGCCAGACTGAACAGGGTGTGGAAGAGCAACATCAAATTCCACACAAAATTCCGGCTCTACAAGTCACTAGTGGTCTCCATCCTGTTATAATTATGGCTGCGGAACATGGACACTGATGGCCGACAAAGAAAGAAGAATCCAGGCGTTTGAGACCAGGTGCATGAGGAAACTACTCCGCATCTCCTATAAAGAACACAAGACCATTGATTATGTGTGGAACCTGGTCACCAAACTAGTTGGGCCCCACGAACCACTTCTGGCAACCGTCAAACGACGGAAGATGGCATGGTTTGGCCACGTCATTCGTCACAACACCCTCTCCAAAACCATCCTTCAAGGTACCGTTGAAGGAGTGCGCAGACGAGGACGGCAGAGAAAGAGTTGGTCCGAAAATATAAAAGACTGGACCAAACTGACCATGCCAGATCTCCGCACGACAGCTACAAACAGAAGAGGCTGGAGAGAAACGGCGGCTGCCTCATCACGTCCCCCCAGCGACCGCAGCGGTCAGGGGAATGACTGACTGACTGACACTTAGTTTTGGAGAGAGAAAGACGTGAGACATAAACACTTCACAGCAGGCTCCATGCAATCTTTGTTCAGAGATGCCCCACCTGATTGATCTTTGAATTTCTGAAACAGACCTACATTTTTCATCAAGATATAAGATTTTCTGGAAGAAAGATTTTTTTAACGAAATTTCCAGTGTGTTTTCAGGTGTATTCTAAGGAGTTGTGTGAATGAGTTTGGTTTTGTTTTGTTTTCTTTTTTTTTAATTGACTTTTGAGTTGCCTGACGCGGTGACAGCCCTGATGTGGCCTCTTGCGGTGGGCTGGGCTATAAGCAACATTACCTTACCTTACCTGAGGGAGAGTTTGGGGCTGGAGTGGAGGAGGATAAATGGAGGGATGGGTGAGGCGGAGGCGGAGAGTAATGCGTGGGGGTCGACGCTGCTCGCTTGTAAACTGCGCATCGAATGACATTTTTCTTACCGAGCGCCTTTTTTTTTGTAACAGAGAGAATAGCGTCCATTTTATCACTGACAAGACAATCGGCATTCTTTCTTTCTTTCTCTCTTTCTTCTTCTTCTTCTTCTTCTTCTTCTTCTTCTTTTTCTTCTCCTCTTCTTCTTCTTCTTCTTCTTCTTCTTCTTCTTCTTTTTCTTCTCCTCTTCTTCTTCTTCTTCTTCGTCTTCTTCTTCATCTTCTTCTGCTGCTTCTTCTTCTCCTCTTCTTCTTTTCTTCTTCTCCTTCTTCTTCTTCTTCTTCTTCTTCTTCTTCTTCTTTTTCTTCCGCAGTTCTTTATTATAAATGACTATTGCTACTACGTCTTCATGGTGACACACCAATACATGATTTCGGCCGTCATTGCGCATAAACACGAGAGAGAGAGAGAGAGAAGAGAGAGAGAGAGAGAGAGAGAGAGAGAGAGAGAGAGAGAGAGAGAGAGAGAGAGAGAGAGAGAGAGAGAGAGAGAGAGAGAGAGAGATTGTTCCAGCACCGGATCCAATACCGCCTTATTGAAAGCACTAAATTTCGTTTCGCCTGGAGTTTTAATTTCAAAATCCATTTCTTTTGCTCTGATGTTTACTATTGTCTGCAAAAGGAATGCAATTCTCATCA
Source organism: Conus ventricosus (assembly GCA_018398815.1). NCBI lineage: Eukaryota > Metazoa > Mollusca > Gastropoda > Neogastropoda > Conidae > Conus > Conus ventricosus. The sequence goes on along the minus strand of JAFLJL010001085.1, from coordinate 45,184 downwards.
AAGGATGTCCTCGGCTGTATAGGAACACGGTCCCCCCAAGCAAAGAGGCAAACGTTGTTTTGTTACATTCTTCTTCACGGTTACATTTCTGTCATTATTCCGGCATCAGTAGGGGTCACTCCTCCCAACATTGACCCCACCCCCACCCCACCCCGCTCCGCTTCCTCCCTATCCGCCCTTTCATCCTCCCTCTCTCCTAGAATAAAGACTCTTAACCACCCATTCCTTTAATATTCAGTTGTCACGGAGTAGCTTTGTCTTTAGTTTCAAACGAGGCGACTGTGTGTGGAAAATGAAGGCAATTCTAGACAGATAGGGTATCAGTTCCGCAAGACCATACAGACAAACAGATTACAGGACAAAACACAATGCATTTCGACCTCTTGGAGTCTTCTTCGGCAAAAAAACAAACACATTTAGGACAATGAAAACGAAGGCCGAGCCACCACTTATCTTTAATAATTCGGCGCAAAATGGGCGTTGGATGAAAAACGAGGAACGTTTTTGCTTGAAGAAGGACCCACGAGGTCGAAATGCGTTGTGTTTTGTCCCGTCATCTGTTTGTCAGATTTCTCTTTGTTTTGACTAGATTTCATCGTTACTGCCCCGGGAGCGAAAACGGCCCGTGGAGGCGCTGCAATGATGAACGCTGCACCACGCGCTTTTGGCCTCTTGAGATCGCGGGCGAGAGCCTTGGGGTGAAGAGGTGAAGATCTTCCTGGTCCAGTCTCAAAACGGATGTGACTGAGGGCGGAAAATGAAGCAAAATTTGAAAGTGAGGGGGTTAGGTACCGCCAAGGGACACAAACAGAGTACAGGGCCTCTCTAGTCCTGTTTCCCTGTTTGTCTGTGTCCTTGGCGGTAACTACCCCCCTCTCTTTTTCAAATTTCTCTGGTCCAATCAACACCTTTGCCCGCCACTGTGTGTCTTTTTTACCTGCACTGCTCCTTGGGTGATGAACTTGGTGAGTCCGCTTGATTTTAGCACGTGTCCGTGCCCCGTTAGCTTTCATTTCCTCATTGTAGATCACATTTGTTTTTCTTCACAGAGTCCCAGGTGCTGTTTGGTGGTTCTTGTCCTCGATTGTGACCTACGCAGTGAAGGAGATGCTGTGATAGATTCTTCATTGTGGTTCCGTCGTCTTTGTTTCGTCATTGGATCTACACAGGAAATTTGACGGCACTGCCATATGCAAACGATTTGGAGGGGGGGGGGGGGGGGAGGGAGAGAGAGAGAGAGAGTCAGCGAGGGAGGGAGGGAGGGAGGGAGAGAGACAGGAAGCAAGGGTGGGAGGGAGAGAAAGAGAGAGAGAGAAGAGAGAGAGAGAGAGAGAGAGAGAGAGAGAGAGAGAGAGAGAGAGAGAGAGAGAGAGAAGAGAGAGAGAGAAACAGAGACAGACAGAGAGGGAAGGAGGGAGAGACAGACAAACAGACAGATAGAGAAATACAAAGGCACCAAAAGGAAAGCGTGAGAAGACTTGGTTGAGCAAGAGAGAGAGAGGGAGAGAGAGAGAGAGAGAGAGAGAGAGAGAGAGAGAGAGAGAGAGAGAGAGAGAGAGAGTCAACGAGTTTATTGCTTTTAAGCAAGGAAGCCCATAAAGCGTTCCAATAATTCAAATAATGTACACGATTCAATGGTGACATTGACCTAGGCAGCACAAATTATCAAGTGAAACGTTATATATAAGCCGTATAGTATATACATATATAAACAAACTTAGGTAGAGAGAGAGAGAGAGAGAGAGAGAGAGAGAGAGAGAGGAGAGAGAGAGAGAGAGAGAGAGAGAGAGAGAGAGGGGGGAGGAAACATACACTTGAAATGTCAAAACCCGCAAAACTTTTCGGAGACCATTCTGCCCATGTCTGCCCCTAAGGCTCAGTTTGATACCGGAATTCCCAAATAGTCACGAATAAACAAGGAAATTCATCATCATCATCACCCACACACACACACACACACACACACACACACACACACCACACACACACACACACACACACACACACACACACATACACACAAAACCAATGAGTTGCAGCCCCTTAAACGTCAGCAGTAGCATTGTACTGTTCGGTGTTGTTGTCCTTTTCTCCATGTTCTCGTCCTTCTTCCTCTGTTTCTTCCTCCCCCCTCCCTTCAGCAGTTCTTGTTCTTCCTCCTGTTCTTCTTCTTGTTATTATTACCGATAACAATATCAATATCATCATAAAAGAAAACAGCATTCATCCCCCTGAAGACGGAGTATGGTGCCCATATAGCGGGATGAAGATGGGTTACACACACACAAATCCATCCCCCTATGGAGACAGGAGACAGCATCTTGGGCGCGTGGAAGGCGAAGATAATTCAAAACTTAAGTTAGTACTATACAAAATTACATGGCTAACTGTAATTGTGCAAAGGCAAAAGTATTAACAACCGAGCACGATGTTCATGTAAACGGCATAACACGAAGAAACGCACAGTACACAATAGATAACTTCTAAGATGAGAGCGTGGTATACTTGTAAATGCAGTGCACCAAGACTATTATAAATAAAGAAATATGGACTACACTATGTGTTCATTTTTCTCTCCTTTCTTACTCAATCCCAATCCCATTCATCCCGTGACACCCAAGTAGCCACAATTGAACAAGTCATTCGTCCATGACCCGGAAGAGGCTTACTACAACAAAGCAAATTTTCAAACACAACATATATAGTAGTAATTTGATTTTCAATTATACTTAGTTATTAGGTGGTTTCTGATTTCTTAGTTTAAATGATTTGGACAGGAATAGAGCCAGTGGCACACACATCCTTGAATTTGATAATAATAAAGTAAGTTTGAAAGAATTTGGATGTATATAATATTTGGAAGGAATATATCTCTCCCGCAATAGTTTATACTTGGGACAAACTAATGTAAAGTGAAGTTCTGTTTCAAGTTCGTTGGGACAAAATGGGCATGTCATGCTTTCTTGGCTTCTCGAATATCTGAACCTGTGGGGTTTAAGTTGGGAAACACCAAGCCGAAGTCTGGTTAGGTGTTTTCTAAGTGCGTGATTTTTTACCTCCACTAGATAACAAGGAATATTTTGTAGTTGACGAAATGTGGAATAAAGTTTGTATCTTTCTTTGGATTGCAACAAAGCGTCAATATCTTGGAAATGACAGTCATAAAGCCTTTGCTTAAAAACAGATATAAATGATTTTACATTTTCTACTCCTTGATTCTCCCACACGAATCCAAACCCATACCTAAACAATGTAATGCAAACCTTGCTTACCCAATTTGTCTTACCTTGACAGTGCATTGTGTACAGCATTTTGTATGATTTCCTTGGAATACGATATTCCTCCATTTTTGTTAGTCTTAACCAGTACTTAATAGTTTTAGTAAAAGTTTGTATGTAAAGCGGATATCTGTTAGCTTCGTAATATGCAAGTGGATTAGGTGTTTGTATGCTGATATTCAATAAACGTTTTATGGCAAGAAGATTGTACTCTCTCAATAGGGTGTGATCTGCAGTCAACCCCAAACTTCCGCCCCATATGTCAGAATAGGTTGTACTTGAGTGTCAAATATCTTAAAGAAAATCTTAGGAGAATTTTCGCCTACAGACCAGAGGAATCTAAAGATACTGAAAACACATTTTTTTGCTTTACGAGCCAAATCTTCTAATGAGTAAGAAAATGTCAACCCTGTGGAGAAAAATATTCCCAAATACTTATATTGATTTACCACTTCCATTTTTACATTTCCATAGAACCATTTTTCTCTTGCAGCAAGGTAACCCCCTTTCCTAAACACTACTATTTTTGATTTTTCATTATTAACTGTAAGACCTAGTCTGTCTGCCGTACTTCTTAAAATGTTCAGTTGGTGCTGGAGCCCGATTACAGTGGTAGAAAGGAGGACAACATCATCAGCAAATAACAAAACCAGAATCTGCATCAAATCAGGTGACAATCTTACCCCATGTTTACCATGTTGTGCTATATCATTTGCAAGCTCATTGATAAAAAAAGAAAATAAAATAGGACTACAGCTATCGCCTTGTTTCAATCCTCTAGGACACATGAATGTTTCTGTAAGACCACCGTTAGTTCTGACCCGAGCTTTAACTATTTCATACATACTTTGAATAGCTTTGAACATTTTCCCTTTGATACCATTTTTGCGGAGTATAAGCCAAAGATGGTTTCTGTCTATGAGATCAAAGGCTTTCCTAAAATCAATGAAAGCTGCATATAATTTTGTTTTGTTAGTTGAAAATTGCTTCTGAACTAGTGCAAGTAGAGTAAATATGTGATCGACTGTACTGTAATTCTTTCTAAACCCTGCCTGCGTTTCACTTAACAAATTATTGTCCTCTGCCCAATTTGTCAATCTCTTATTAAGTATGAATGTGTACATTTTGCTGCTGATATTCAACAGCGAGATACCCCTGTAGTTGTCAGGGGAATTAATGTCTCCTTTTTTATGTAATGGCTGTATAATTGATTCTGACCAATTTTGGGGGAATATACCTGAATCCAAAAGTTTGTTGAAGAGCTTAGTCAGGAACAAAATGACCTGAGGGGAAGAGATTTTATAAAATTCACTGCCGAAGCCATCTGGTCCTGCTGCTTTTCCATTCTTTAGTGCTTTCAAGGCATTATATACTTCTAGTTCTGATATTTCTAAATCTAAAATGGAACAGTCTGTTTCACGAACAGTTAGAGATTGAGTATCAAAAACTTCGTTAGAGAATGAACTATTACTATTTAGTTTATCATTCTGTATAGATGCGTCATCAAATACTTTTTCAAAGTGGTCATACCATTCTTCACTTGAAATAGTACAGGTTGTTAATCTATTGTTAATACGTCTTTTTAAGGTACCCCAAAATGTTTTAGGATCAGTACTATTGCATTCAAGCGTTACAAGAACATTTTGTTTATCTTCTAACTGTTTACTTTTTATAAATAATTTGTAATCCTTTCTCATAGTGGCGTATTCGCCCCTACGTACGTCTGCATCGTATGAATCCACACATTTATTCAAATTTCTCAGGGACTGACGAAGTGCTGTTCGTTTGTCCCTGCATTCCTTATCGAACCAAGTACAATTACTTGTTTTCCCCAATACTATATTTTTCTTCATACATTGCCCAGCATCAGCAATACCTGTTAAAAATTTTTCGACAGCTGCATTGATATCAATGTTACTCAATTCAGCTGCTTGTGTGAAAATTAATGAAATGTCTTTTGATAACAATGCCTGCCTATATTCATTCTCAAGCTCTTGATTCCAAACATACCTTTCAATAACGTTTTTTTCTAACTTTTCACAGGTTTTTACCGGCTTCTTTTGAACATTAAGGGTTAGTTTCACAGGCATATGTTTGGATTCAATTCTTAAGATAACTTGTAAACATGAGGCATATTCAAAGATAGACCGAGAAATAAGGAAATAATCGATCACACTTGCTCCATTGTGAGCAATGTATGCATATGCCCCATAACGGTCTCCTGGTAACAGACCATTCAATATAACAAGAGAAAATTGCTCGCATAACAAAAGTAGACAACGACCGAAGTCGTTTGTTGAAGAGTCCTTCGATTCCCGTTGGTACTCCTTTTCAGGCAGTAAAGTTTCGTCATCCTTGTCATCAACGTCGACATCATATGGTAAAGAAAGCTCTTTTGCGTTTGCATCAGCAGTCCTAGCATTGAAATCACCCATAAGCAAAAGGGGACATTCCCCCATCAATTCATAAACATCAAGTATACACTGCTCCAGTAAGTCAATTCCAATCTCGATTTCTGTGTCAACATAATAGACGCTATGGGCAGGAGGAACATACATGCCTATCAATACACATTCGTTTCGTAAATTTGGCAAAAGCTTTGAAATCTTGAGCACGATGCAGCTGTCGTATTCAACTTGAATTTGTTGTACGAAACTAGAATACATTTTCTTTACTAACATGATAGCACCGCCAGAGAGGCGAGCTGTGGTGCTGTCTGATACACTCACGCCTGGGGAGACAAACACATCAAAAGCAGGAAATAAATGAGATGGAAAGCTTGATGAAAATGTTTCTGTAAGAAAAACAATATCATAATTTGACAAGAATTGTCTAATGTCAGGCTGATAAATTGTATTTAGCCCTTCTATGTTATATGTTAAAAAGGATACACTGTGGCCATGTATGTTCGGTTGTTTGGGCTGGCCATCAGAGGCAGGGTTGATGACATGGGCAGGGTCGTATCCCTAGGTTGTTGGAGGCTGAGCTCCTGATTCCGTTCGGGCGGAGTTAGTTTTGGCATGTGGAAATAACTCTGTGACGTGCTGTTGCCTTCCTTGCTGTTGTGTTGCCTGAGCTTGTTTTGCCCTAGTTTTGCTTCTGGTCAACCTACTTTTTGCTGTTGGGGTTTCAGTCTCTAGAGAGAAGCTTTGCTGGGCTTGCTCCTGCACGTCTTGCTGGTCTCTGCCTGTATTGGTTTTGTCCCCTAACTCTGTTCTGGAATCAGAAGACTGACTCTCCATAGCATCTACAGCAGTCCACGGGTCAGCAAGCTGTTTGACAGATGTTTGGCTGCTATTGTTCTGGACGTCTGTCCAAGGATCAGCAAGCTTGTTGGCATAACTTTGACTGCTATTTTTCTGGGGTTCCTCTTCTGTTGGCTTGTCTGGCGTTGGTGAAAACTGGAACTTGTGTTTTGCCATTGGTGTACTTTGAAGGTATATTGGACTAGTGGGGATTTTGCTTACAGCATCTTGCGCTGAGGGGTCATTGGGTACGGTTGCTACTCTTATATCACTGGTTGTCTGGGATGAATTGCTGGGTAGATTTCCTTCTACACAGGTTTGGTTAGTCCCATCGACTGGGCAGGGCACAGGGGACACCATGTAGCTGTGTACTTTACTGGGAGTGGGTGTGGCCTCTCTGCTTGTTGGCTGTGTGTCAGCAAAGACTGGATGGGTTCTGTCCTCAATACTGTGGGAAAGGCTTGCAGGCAGAGACTCATCACTGCTGTTTGAGGTTGGTACCAGCCTAATGCCCCGTGCATCCACTATTTTCCTGTATCTTGTTGGGGAGGTGCTGTTTGACTTTGGATGACTCAGCCTCTCTAACGGTACTGAATCCTGCGTCTGATTTTTTGTCTTAGTGGCTTTACAATCTTCTGGTGTAGCGCTGTATTGCACCGGTTTGGATTGATGGCCTCTGGCTTCTCGGTCTTTTTGATGGGGGGCCACATGTCTTCTTCCTTTGTCACCAAGGCGTACGTTTCGTCTGGGTTTGTTCAGTAGTGGGAATATGTTCGTATCCCAAGTCCATGGTGGTCTCTCGTCTGCTTCTCTTGCAGGCTGTTGTTGATGTTCAAAGATATCATCCTGTGTAGGCCTGTCGGCATGATCACTGCTTTCTTGTCGACTGTCTACTTTGCTGCCTTCTCTGTTCTGGTGAGTTATGTCACGTCTCTGGTTGTGGGCAAGGTATATTGCGTTTGCCCCGGCAGTGAGACCTCTTTGGTCTCTTCTACTCTGTCCTTTCTGGGATCCATTTTTGTAGTACAGACGGCCCTTCCAGACATAGGCGTGTCTGCCTGCATCTTTTTCCGCTTGGATGGCCTGGCTCTGGCGGTTTGTTAGATCAGAGGCGACTCGGATTCCCAGATCGTTTGCCATCTCCCTTCTGCACTCCTTGGCCTGAAGGATGGCCAGTTTGTCCTGCCATCGGAACAGACGTGCAATGATGGGACGTGGATTGTTGTGGCTTTCAGGTTTAGGACCAAGACGGTGCGCACGCTCGACATCGTCAGTTGTCCATGACTTGCACGGAAAGTACCTGTTCAGTAGTTGCACCACCTTCCGTATGCATTTTGAACTGTCTTCATTTGGGCCTTCAAAGACGTAAAATAATCTGATGTTGTTGCGTCTTGAGAAAGATTCTAGTTTATCCATGTGGTCATCTATGTTTTTTGACATCTCCATGAAAGAGTCTTTCCACTGGTATAACTCACTGCAGTATTGATCCAGGAGGTGGCACTGGCTAGTCAAACCGCTGCACGTCCTGCTTCAGTTGTTGATTGTCTCTTTGAAGGGCACCACACAGAGACTCCAGTCTCAGCGCATCGTCTGTTGATTCTTGTTTTTGAATTGTCGGATATCCAGCTAGAGTGAGTAGATTACTGTGAAGATCTCTTGAGTTGGTGTTGAAGGCTTCAAACCCTGGATTCTGAAAGTACCCAGCCCGTGCCTTTTGCCTATACCTGTCTGAAGGGCCAAAGCTGTGACTGTCCTGCGCCTGGTCTTGTTGATGCATCCACCTCCCAGGCCCTGGATTTGATTCCACATCCATGCAGAAGAGAAGGTACCATCCGATCCAGATCATGTATGTCTCAAGGATGATAAGCTGGAGGATCACCTGGACCTCCTTCGTTGTGTGGATAGTCACTCTATACTGGGGCCTTCGGTACAATCTCCATCTGGTGACTGCTTCAAATCCAGTTGCTACAGCAAACATGAGGAAAAGGCGTCTAAGTTGGCAAATGCAGATTTGGATTGTGAAAGGCAGACCTTTGATGTTGCTGAACTGCAGGGTTTGACAGCTGACATAGTCGTTGCACTGTAGAGGTTGACAGGTCACAGTGTTATGACAGCAACAAGACAGGTTGGTCGTTCCCTTTATTTGACACATGAAAAGGAGCAGAGAGAACGTATAAATGCCAATCCTGACTCACTTTCGCCCTCAAACCAGTTTTCGGGCGAAAGTGGCCCAGGATTGGCATTTATACGTTCTCTGACAAGTAAGACTAGAGAACAGGAATAGGCGGCTTCAGACTCACTTGCTACTCCACCACATTTTTGGGCGAAAGTGGCCTAAAAGCCGCCTATTCCTGTTCTCTGACAAGTACCAAAAAATAACGACCCTACAAACAAATATACTGTGCAGGGTTATTCGTTTTTAATACTAATTTACTAAACTTTTCAGATTTCAGTTTTCCGCGTTTTTCTGATCATTATCAATAACATCATTTTCGCGCAGACAGTCATTTTCAATACTATCATTTTTGCAGAGACAGTCACCAAACTAAAAACTTAGCTGAGACACTGTGCGAACACCCCTAATTAGAGGGCTTAGGGTTTGTGGCAGGCAGGAGGGCAGGTAAGCTTTTAATTGTTAGTTGCCGGCCTGCCTAAGGACTTGGCACTATCCGATTACTTACCGCGTGACTGGCATGGCGATTTTGACCAACGCCAGTCTTATTAAATTAAGGCAGGGCTTACAACGCAGCTTTGCCGTCATTTCCATACCCCTGGGGATTTTTTGAAGTACCCCCCAAAGGGAAAAAAAACCCGTTTTGGGGCAAACTTTTTTTGGGCCTTTTAATAATTCTGTCTTGGGAAAGGGGGGCAAAGGCTGTTTTACGTCCTGGGGCCCTGTTTCTTTTTTTGATGAAAATCCCCAAACCAAAAAAAAAAAAAAAAAAAAAAAAAAAACCCCCCCCCCCCCCCCCCGGGCCCTTTGGTTACCCCAAACCCCCAGGGGCAAAGGGAAAAGGCCCCTTTTTTCCGCCCCGGGACATGTTTCCAAAAAAACCGATATAACAAAAACTTTTTGCGGGTTACCTTTTTTTTCAAATTTTACAATTTTTTCCCAATTTTGGGGGGTTTCGGTTTTTCCCCCGGGTATTTAAAAACCTTTTTCCCCGCAAACGGGGTTCAATTTTTCAAATTAAAATTTGGGGAGGAAAAAGGGAAAAACCTTTAGTTGGAACGGGGTTTGCGGACAAACCCCTTATTAAAAGGTTTAAGGGTTTTTTGGGGCGGGAAAAGGGGGGCCTTGGTGGTTTTTTTTAAATGGGGGGCCCGGGAAGGTTTTGGGCCTTTTCCGATTATTTTCCCCCAAAAACCCTTTGGGAAAAGGGGCCCCGGTTTTTGGAAACCCCAAAAGTCTTAAAAAAAGGGGGGGGGCTTCCAACCATTTTCCCTACCCCACCACGGTTTTGGGGGAAAAGTTTAAAACGGGGCCATTTTTTTCGGGAAAGCCCTTTAAAACTTGGGGGAGGGGGAAAAATTTTAAATTTAAACTTTTTTTCGGTTTTCCGGAAAATTTTGATATTTTAAAAAAATAATTGCGAAACGTTTTTAAAAAACCCATATTTTTAAGATAAATAAAAAAAACCCTTTTTTTAAAAAAATAAAAAAAACCCCCCTTGGGGGCCCAATTTGGGCCGGACTCCCTTTTTTAATTTTTATTTGCCGGCCCGAAAACTTTTTGTTCACCCTGTTTGGGGGGAAACCCCCGGGATATTGTTTCCCCGGGTTTTTTGGGTTGGGGGGGCGGGGCCGGGGCGGGGGCCCTGGGGGCCAAGGTTTTTCCCCAAAATGAAAGGGCCCCCAAAAGGGGGGGGAAGGGGAGGGGGGGAAAAAGGGTAAAAATAAAAGGGGGGGTGAGGGGGGGGGGGGAAAAAATTGGGGGATTTGGGGTTTTATTTTAAAGTTTTTTTGGGGGGGGGGTGTTTTTGGGGGGGGGAATTTTAAAATATTTTTGTGTGTTTTTTGTTTTTAAATTGGGGGATTCTAAATTTTAAAAAAAATTTTGGGGCGGGCTGTGGGAAAATTGGGTGAAGTTTTTGTGCCTGCTTCCGGGGAAACCCCGAGAAATGTGTGGTTTTTTGGGGGGTGGTGGGGGTTGTGAAGGCGGCCCGATTTGGGGGATGGCCCCCAAAAACGGGGGCTTGTTTTGTTGGGGTTGGTGTGGAAACCCAAACCCAAAGGGTTTAACGCCCCCTCCCCACCCGCCCCTGGTGTTTTTTCTTTTTTTAAAGGGGCTTTTTTAACCCAAGGGGGGCCCATAAATTACAAAAAAACCTGATAAACACCCACCTTTCTTAACGGGTTTGGCCGCCGTTCCCGGAAAGAATTGTCCCCGTAAAATTTTTTTATTTTTGCGTTCTTTCTCCTCTTTTGTGTGGTGTTGTGGGTCGGGGCCCTTGGTGGCCCCCCTTTGGTGTGGTTTTAAAATGCGCCCCCCCCTTTACTTTTAGTGGTGGGGGTGTGTGTTGTGTGTGGGGCCCCGGGTTGCCCCCAAATTTAAAGGGTCTTTTTAACTTTAAAGTGAAAACCCCAAAGGGGGTTGGTATGGGTGGTTTTTTACACACCCAAACCAACATAACACGGGGTTTTTTCCCTTTGTGCCCCCGCCCAATTTTAAAACTTTTCATTAATTCTTTCTCTTTCCCCAAAGGTTTATTTCCCTTTTTCCTTGGGGCCTTTTAAATGGGGGTTTTATCCTGTCCCCGGGCCCGGGAACGCCCGGGGTTGGAAGGAGTTTTTGTTTTTGTTTTTAATTTTGATTTAAAAGTTTTTAAATTTAAAAGTAAAAAGTTCTTTTGGGTATTGTTTTTAAATTAAAGTCACCCAAACCGACAAAAAGGGAAACCCTTAAGAATTTAAATTATAATTTAAATTCGTTTTTCACCCCCAAGTTTTTGTTAACGCGCAAAAATTTTTGGGTTTTTAAAGGGGTTTCCTTTGTCCCACTTTTAAGTTTTTTAAATTTTTAAAAAAATCCCCTTTGTTTTAATTTAAAAATAGAAAATGGAAAATTTAAAAGTACCCCCAGTTCAAAACCCCTTCATTCTTAAAGTTAAAAATAAGCCTCTAAAATTTCCTTAAATTTAAGTCTTTAAGAATTTAAAAGATTTTTAAATTATTCGGGTTCTTAAAATTTTGTTCTTTTTGGATCGGTTTTTTAATTTTTGGGAAATCATTTTGAAAACCCCAAAGTTTTTTATTTTTATTTAAAAAAAAAAAAAAAATTTAAGTTTTTAAAATAAAGGTAAAATTAAAATAAAACCCCCCAAAAAAGCTTTGTTAGGGGTTTTCAGCGGTTTCTTTTTCGGGGTTTTAAGGGTTTGAAAAATTTTTTTTTTTTTTTTTTTTTGCCCCTTTTATTCCCCAGGGGTTTTTTTAATTTTAAAATTAAGCCCAAAATAACCCCCCAAAAAGGGGCCCAAAAATGGGAACGGTTTTGGATCTTTTTTCTTTTTGAATTTTTTTTGGTTTTGTTTTGGGGGTTTTGTTCCTTTGGGAATTTTTTTAAAAGCCCCCCCCCCCAAGGGCCCCCCCCCCCCCGGGTGGACCCTTTTTTGGGCATTGAATCAACTTTTTTTTGGCGCTGGGGGGCTTTTATGTTTTCAGATGCGGGAACTTTAAATTTTTTTTTTGTCTTTTCCCACTCTGCAAATTTTTTTTTCCTGTTTTAAAACACCCCCCAGGATAGGATTCTTTTCACGGCCCCCACCTGGTTCAGTTTTTCTGCTGTTTTTTCTGGCTTGGTTTACTTTTCCTCCCCCTGATTCTGGTTCTGATTTTTTTCTACCCCGTTCTTTTTGAAGGGAAAAAAATTATATGATTAAAATTTAATTAACCCAGTTTAAGGGCGAAAACAATGTTCCAAATCTGTATTAGATCACGCCTAGAGACTTAATGACTTTTTTTAAAAACCCGGAAATCTTGCTTAAATCATAGTAAAAACTTGTTCAAAATTTCAATGGGGGCAAATCTATTGACTGTTTAGTGTAAAACTAAAAAACCTTTTTGCCCCAATTTTTCCAACCATTCTAAAACCCCAGCGCGTTTCAAAACCTGTTATTTTTTTTAAAAATTGTTTTTCCCGGCGACTTTTTGTTAAATTTCTGTTAAAAGCTAAATTCTTTTTTCCGGGAAAATTTGTTTTGTTTTCCCAATGCTGCCAAAAAATTAAAAGCCTTTTCCTTTTTGGGCTATAGCTTGATCATAAATTTTGGTCATTCAAAAAGTTCGGGAAGGGTTTTTGGGCCCCTTGTGGCTGTAGTAATCATCACGGGCATTTTTTTTATTAAAATTATAATTATTTTTTTTTCCAAAAATGAGCACTAAAAAAAATTTTTGCAAACCCTTGTATACCATTCTGCTTTTTATTGGGGCCTAATGTAGGATACTAAATTGCTTGGTAAAAGCTTGTTAAGAAAAAAAACCGCAGATCTTGGCAAAACTAGACTTTTGGGGAAATTCAGCAAAGCTGTTTGGGCTTTCATTGCGCTTGGGTTTCCCACGAAAATTTTCTAGTAAAAGCAAGAAAAAATTCCAGACAATAAAAATATGTAAAAAAAAAATACTTTTAAAAAAAAAGGCTTAAATTTCCCAAAATTTGATAGGCGGCCTGTGGGGGAATCCCTTTGTTTTTAGCGGCAAAAAATTTTGCTTTTGGGTAAACTGGGGATACAGCGAGAGAAAAAGACTTTAACAAAGTTTTGGGAGAAAACCCAAAAGCTGCAAAAGGGACCCTATGAAAGGCAGAGACTTGAGCGTTGGGTTTTTAAATTAATGACCCCCTTGAAAGAAGGGGGGCATGCAGTTTAAACATTTAAAAATGTTGACCAAGCAATAAAAGAATATTACTAGTAACGGGAAAACCCAGTCCAGACATTGCCCCCCCAAAAATTTTCAGTGATTTTTATAAAACCAAACAAAAAAACCAAAAAGTTGCAAAAATCGGGTTTATTGTCGTTGGGTATGACCGTCGTTTTTTTTGTTGCACATAATTTTGGGCTAAATTTAAAAAAATGAACAAAATCTATTTTTCGCCCAAAGGATATTGGAAGGGTATCGCAGCAATACAAAAGCAAAGGCCAAGGGGCAGGGTCAGTGAACAAACAGAAAAAAGGGAAGGGGTACCTAAAAAACCAATCTGGCAAATTTATTTCCCTGCCCCTAGACGAATACAGAGCCCCGCACTTTGTGAAAAACCAACTCCAAACGACCCCCAATCAAATGGATCTTCTATTTTACCCTCCGATAGGATTAAAACAAAAAGTTTTTAAGTACCACTCCGTCATTGACATAGTTTTCAAGAACAAAGAGGGGAACCAAAAAAACACAAAAGGTCCCTCTGCTGTTGCTTTTTGCATACAACTGATTTTATCAACGGGGCCCCTTTTAAACTTATCCTCGCATGTTCAAGTCGATGAGGGAAAAAGTTTTTAAAAGGTTTCAAGGGAAATTTAAATTTATTTTTAAAAAACACAGATTTTACTTTTTAAAAAGGGGCCCTTTCCCCGGATTTTACAGATCACAGGCTTTAGTTAAAAACAAAAAACAAACAGTTAGCCGAAAGATTTTTCTCCTACCAGAAACACGGGAGAGTGATTGACAATTCTCCCCACACAAAATGGGTTAAAGACTCCCTCATTTTTGGGCGCGAAATTTGAATAAGGGAAAAATTTTTAAAAAGGGTTAAAACCGTAAAAACAATCAAAAGAAAAAAAATTAAATTTTTGTGAAGGAGAGTCTTCATCCGGCAAATTTTTTACCTTTTGGTTTGGAAAGAAAGGTACCTTTATTTCCGGGGGAAGCAAAAGGGGAAACACTCGCATCAGGGAAAACCGATCCGGTTTGGAGGGGTTGATCCAAAATGAAAAAAAAAAGAATTGAAAAGAAAAACCCCCCCGTTTTATTTACAGAAACGGACAAAAACCAAAAACAACAGCTCCTCAAAGATCTTTTGTAAAGGGAAAAACTGCAGAAAATCCCGCCAGACACATTTTCCTTTTTAAATTTAAATTTTAAATAAATATTTTTGATTTTAAAAATTGGAAAAAAGCTCAAAGGGAAGGGTCGAAAAAAGAATGGAAAAGGGAAGAGACCTTAAAAATGATAGGGGAAAATCATTTCATGCGTGAAAATGCTTTAAGGAAACATTTTCGAGGATTAATAAAGGGGCCGGGCAAAATCATCCAGTCCCCTACAACTAAAACCCCCCAAATTTGGGGAAAAAAGAATTCTTAAAAATAAAAAAAAAAATTTCAAAACTTTTTCAAGCAAACATGAAAAAGTTTTAAATGAATTGGAAAACCCTTATGTTTGTCTTTAAAAAAATTTGGATGAAAAATAAAAACCCCCCCTTTTTAAAGCGGTTCCCGGGCCCCAAAATTGCATATAAAAAATTTCTGGTTTAAACAAACCCCCCGTTTTGGGTTTTTTCTTTTCAAAATGACTTCTTTGTTAAAACCCGTTGGGGTTGATCTCATTTTAATTAGATGGGTATTTTTAACGTTGTCAGATGAAAAGTTTATTCCCCCAAACAATGCTTTTTTGTATTGCCATGCGAAATTTTTTGACTGCAAAACACTGCGAATATTCCTTTTGCTTTCTAATTTTTTTTTCCCCCTGGCCCCGAAATACTGTAAATTTTTGACCTTAACCCCAAAAACCCTTGATCACCTTTCCAGAAAATTCATCCTTCATCTTTCCTAAAACCTTCTTTTTTAGTAATTAAATAAAAAAGGGAATCTTTAGGGAAATCGATGAAATCAAACCATCCCGCATGCCCTTTAGCTACTTGGGTTTTTCCATGTCTTTATAGTTTGTCGCAGTGGGGGTTCTATAACAAAACTGTCTGTATCTGTGTAAAGTACTCTGGATCGGGTACGGGCTTAAAGTAGTCTTTAAAGAAACTCAAACACCCAAAAGCTTTGTTTAAATTTTTAAAACAGAAAACCCAAAAAATTTAAGGGTTTGTCAAATTTTGGACTTTCTTTTTTTTCATAATTATGCCAAAAGTGATCATAAAATTTCTTCAAAAGCCTGAAATTGGGGTTTTTGAATTTTAGTTTAAAATTCCCTTCTTTTCTCTCTGGTGACCAATTACATCTTTGCGTTTGTGGGGGTTTCCCATATTTTTCCCAAAAACCCGCTGTTTTTTCATCAACTTAAAAAAGTTTTTTTCTAAAGGGCTTTTGGTGGTTTTGGTTCTGAGATCAGTGTTCTTTGTTGGTTTCATGAACGGGGTTCTTGATAAAAAGGGCAATTTTTACAAAGAACAGCTTTTTAAAATTTCCCAAACCTGTCTTAAATAAAATTGTAGAATTTTGTAAGGACAGACAAAATTTTTTTTGCCTCGAAGATTGGCACAGTTTAGGTGGTTCTTTGGATCCTTTTTTTAGACTTTCTGGCTAAGGGAAAGTCATTATGCAGGTCAGGGATTCAGAGGAAATTCTAAGTCAACTTCTGGGAAAAAGGCCCTGATGTCGTTTCGGGCGTTAAACTCCCCAACCCATTTTAAAATTTTTTTAAATTATTTTTGTACCTGTGTACTTTTTAAAAAGTTGTGTAATGGAAGTGTTTGCCCCCCTTGCCCAACCATACAGATTTTTTGCATCAAAATTTACATGGGTTTATTAAAAACCTTTTACTTGGTTTCATAGCGTCCGGGTATTTTTGTTTCTTTACAGTAAGGGCGACCCCAATACAAATTCCTCCACGAAATCCTTTTTTCAATCATTTTTGGGAATTTTCTTTGGGGAAATCCGAAAAATTAAATCAATCGTACTCCAGTAAACTTTAAAAAAGGCACCCCAACCCTCATCCCGGGCGCAGAAATGAAATTGCGGGGGAAATCCAGGCTAAATGTTTTATGCAGGTTTTTTTTTTAATTTTTCAAAAAACCGGCCCGGGCCAAACAACATACATCACCCTTTAAAATAGGAGTCATGATATTTCCCCCCATCTTTTTAAACAATCTAACTTCTGCCACGCATTTGAGCATTTTGGGTAATCGGGTCGTTGCCCTTTTCCCTCTAAGACAGAAAAGAACGGCCTTTAGGGGGAAGTGTATCTTCATCAAACCTTTCCCCAAGGGTTTTCATGTACTCATAAGGATAAACGCCCTTTCTAACGAGGTCGGGGCAAAATATTTTTTTCCGTTTTTTTGGGGAGGACTTTAAGGACATAGCCAGGCCCCCCCCCCTAATTTATCCCCTCATGTGCTTCATAGAGTCAAAAAAAGACAATTTTATTTAAAAATGAAAAAACATTACTTTTCCCGATGGGCTGTCAATGCATGACACCCTGAAGGCTTCCCCCCATGCTTTTATTTTAAGATGAAAAGTCCCCTAACCTCGCAAGTTATGAAAAAGATGGGCAGCCCTTTCCCTGTCTTTGGTTTAAAATTTTTTTTGAAGATTGCATTTACTTTGTGCGGGTCCTCTGAACTTTCCCTAATGTGTTTATGGTTTTCTTAAATTTTGGGGTTGGGTTCGTCTGATGAGAGGCCTAAACCCCAAAACCAAAAGTGGTGGTTTAGTCATACTGGGTGTTGATCTTTCCCGGGGGTCATTATTTTCAGATAAAAATTTAGTTTTTTAGAACAGGGCATTTCGCACTTTCCCGCATTTCGCTGTAAAAATCTCTAGCCGCATCAGTCCTCTGTATTAAATTTTGGCCCTTGAATGGCGCCAAACCGACCTGAAAACAATGAAAGCAAAAGAACAAATCTGATGAAATTTCTTTATTAAGACTGTTTTTTGAAGTTTTTTTTGGCGTGGCCCTTCATAAGGAACCCAAAGATGATTCGGGAAATCCCGCGTAAACAACATATGGGGAATTTTGCATCCGTTCCATTTTTTAAAACCCCAACTTTACGCCTTTTGGGGGGGTAATTAAATTCTGTTTTACGGGCAACTGGGCCAATTTCAAAGTTTCTTATGTTCGCTTGCGGGTTGAACAGATGGCATTCTTGTTTTTAAAAATTTTTTGCGAATTCTTTTTTTTTTTTATGCTTTTTAATTTGCCGCAAAATCTACTCATTTTTTCGTATCAAAAGGTAAAGGGGGTAGCCCCGCTGGTGAACACATCAGTAGTAAGTCAACATGATTTTTTTCGGGGTTTGCCAATTTGTTGGACTGTTCTTGGACACTTTAAACGGCTGTAGATTTGGTTTTTCCCCTCCCATGTGTAGGCATTAACCGTTATGGGTTTGTTTTGTTCTTTAAATGATAAATTTTGGGCATACCAAAAGGAAAGGACACCCCACTAAGTTTTAAAATCTTTTATGTAAGGGGGGGATGTTAGACACTCTCTCGCGTTTTTGCGGGCGTTAAAGCAGCCTTTTCAAGAAAAACACCAAAAAACCCTTTGTTGTCTGTATTCTTTATGTTTAGAACTGCTTTTTTTTCGGGTTTTAAAGCTGGGGGTAGTGGAAAGAAACCTTGCCTAAAAATCGGGGAAAAATTTTGACTGTTTAATCTAACTCTAGGGCCCTTTGCCCTTGCCAAAACCCGAGCCCTCATTTTGGGTTCTTCAGCGGCAGCGCAAACGGGGTAAGCAGTTTTCGCCCAACCCGGGGGTTAAGTCATTAGAAAGGGAAAAAATATCGCTGTTTAGTTTTAGAACCCCGGGCTTCTTAAAGGGTTTCTTATTTATTGTTTCATAGTCGATTAAAACATCTAACTTTTCTTTAACTGGCGGGTCTTTTGTTAGTTTTTCCTGGAAATTGAGAAATTGGGATGAGCAAAAACTTGCCTGTACGTTTTTTCGGGGCAAAGAATTTTTTAAAACAATATCATTCAGTGCTCTTGATAAATTTTTTTGCATTCCTTCAAAAAAATTGTCTTGTCCTTCATAATCTTAGCCGGTTGAGTCTCTTTTCTAACTCAAAAAATTTATTTAAATTAAAAAAAAATTTCTTTAAACAGAATCAAAATCGGGCGGTCTTTTTGTGCTTGGACTCAAAACAAAGTATAAACCCCCCTTCGGTGTTGTTATGTGAGCTGTTTTGGAAAAAAGTTTAATGTCTCGTTTAAAATTTTTTTAAGCATTTTTTTTTATTGCTCGGCGTCTGGGTGTTGAGGGAAAAAAAAGTCCTCGCCCCCCCCTTTTTTTGAAGTCAAACTTTGTCTTTTGAAATCCCTCAAAATCGACCTGTAAACGAAATTAAAATTTTTCATCCCTGATGGTTTTATTAACAAGCGCTTTATTTTTTTGTCTTTAAAAAAACCCAAGTTTAAACCTTTTTTAGTTGAACCAATTGGGAGTGTGCTTTTGGAGTTTTTGGGTTTTTTAAATTTTTTTCCAGCAGCCCTACCTTTAAAGAAACCCGGCCGAGAGCCCAAAACAAACCCCCTGAGGTAAAAACTGCGGGTGCGCCTATCCCGTTGCTAAAAAACCAAAAACTCCTTTCCGGGTGATAGAGCGCTTAAAAGTCGATGCTCCAGATTAAATATTAAAAGAAATGCAGAGAATACCTTTGTTTTGGGTTTTGGCTGGGATTTTGAAAGGTCCTGGGTCTAGTTTTTGTTTCATTTGTGTAAAGTTTTTAATCAAAGGGTTTTTTCCTTTTAAAAGGGGTTTTTAAAAACAGCCCGAAATTTCCTTTCTAAACCCTTCTTTTGGCGGCTCTGGGGCTGTAGGCACATTTTGGGTAAACCTGAACAACATGCTTTTTTAAAAAGAAAAAATAATTTAGTATAATTCCCCTTTAATCGCTACCCCCAAAAATTTAGTGCGAAAATATAAAAAAAAACAAAAAGTTTCATTTAAGCGGTTTATCGGCTTCTTCTTCTTTACAAATTTTAATGGTTTTTTAGTCACCAAATCTTCTCCCCCTTCCAAAACAAACCCCATTATCCTCTGTTGCCTTAGGTCAATCCAAAAAACCGTATTTTGTTGTTTTAAAAAATTTATCAAGGCCTAACATTGTGAAGGGTTAAATCTTTAGACATAAGCCTGCTTTTTTGGGGTTTCTACCCCCCCACCCCCAAACAATTTTCTTATTTCGTCAAAATGAGATAAGGTCCCAAGCCCGCTAGCATAGTTTGGTTTGGGGCTGCCCCTCAATTGTTCAGGCTTTCGTTTTTTTTGGGGTTAAAAACTTTTCACTTGCTCTTTTTTTAAAGGGTTTTTCATCTTTACACAGCAATAAAATACCTATTTAAACGATATTGATTAAGACGTAAAAAATAAAATTCCATATATGTCGCCCTGCCCTTTTGGGATATGTTTCATGATGAATCACTCTTTGTAAAATATTGCTAATTTTGAATTATTTTGATCCCCAAACAGCTTTCAAAATCAGGGTTGCTAACAACGTAAACTCTAACAATGTCAGAAAAAGCCCGTACTTTGCCCTTCCCGGGGTCTGTTGATTAAAAACACGTTTGTATTCATTTAAAAATTATTTATAGACAATCTGTCTTTTTTTGCTCCTTTAAAGTATGGGGCAGCCTTTTTAAAAACTCAAAATTTTTAAGGGTATGGAAAAAACGATTTCCATACGCAAAATTTTTTGGGGTACATACTTTTCCGTCTTTTAAAATTGCGGCACCTATTTATGTTTTAGCGCTTTTTTCATTTTTTGATTCCTTGAAAAGCAAGATCAGCCCTTTCATTCCCGGTTAGGGCCCCCGTTTAAATTTTTTTAAAAATAGTCGCATTTTTTGTAAAGAAAATTTTTCTTGGCCCCCCAGTTTTATTGAAATTTCTTTAAAGATTGCCCGCCCCAGTTTTTGCCCAACTGTCCTGTTTGGGGGTTTTTGTTGAAACGAAACGCTTTTTTAAAAGTAAGTCGCGCAGAGCCCCGGCACAAACAAAACATTCCCCTCCTAGGTCTGGAAATTTGACAGAAAAAATTTGATCCCGGGTCAATAGTAGATTTGGGTTTTTTGGAACGTTTAAAATTTCCCTTTTTTTCCTTTTACGCCAAAAGGGGGGTTTTTTGCTTTCATACGGGTTTTAAGGGAAACGGCCAGTGGGTTGGGCATTTTTTTTTTAAACAAAATAAAAAGTTAATTATTTAAAACATGGCAAGAATTGAAGATGCGGAAGATATGATGTTTTTGATCCGGGAGACGGGCATGATTTTAAAATGATCCCTTTGACCCCGGCATCGCTCAGCGCTCTCAAGCGGGCCCTGAATTAACAGAAAGTGCGGTCGGGGCATTTTACAAAAGTTTTTGGGTCAAAAAACCTCCCGGTTTTTAGACCCAAAGATTTTTTAATTGAAATGGCCCTTTGTTTTTTTTTTTAAGGGGCGATCAAGGGGAAACTGTTTTCCCGGGTTACAACTAAACCCGCCCATCAAAGTTTTTGCCAAGAGTACAATTATGCAAAAACTCAGTTTTGAAAAAATCAAAATTTGCCTTGGTTTTTGTTAGACCAAAAATTTGGGGGGGAGGGGAGTTTCTAAAATTCAAAACACAATACAAAAAACCCCCCCCAACTAAAACCAAATACAAAACATGGAACTTAAAAAATTTTAAAACAATCCGCCCGATGAAATAATAAATGCAAAAGAAGCAGAAACCCGGTTTTTTAGAAGAAACGGTTAAAAACTATACACTTAAACAAAACCCCTAAACCCAAAGGGAGAAATAGGGCCCTTGACCATGCTTTGAGAAAAGGGTCAGAAAGGGGATTTAAAAAAAACAATTTAGCAAAACCAGGTGAACAAAATGAGCATTTTTAAAAAAGAAAAAGAAAAAATCGTTGAGGCTGATGACGCCCAAATTAGGGCCTGGGGGTTAAAAAAAGAATAGCCCCAAAGGGCTAAAAAAATTTGAACAAGAAAAAAATCGGGGAAGACTAAAGTGCTAACCCACTTAACCGAGACCAATAAAGAACTCCCAAATGAATAGAAACAAAAAACTATCCCAAAAAATTTTATATGAAGAACAACACTAGAAAAACAAAACGAACCTGTTTTAAAAGCAAAAGGGGTCACATTTTGTAAGCGTTTATAAAAAATTTGGTTTTTCAATTTTGTACACTGGTGATGGCTTTTACAGGCGGCGGTTTGGGCCCAAAATTCCCCGCCTCCACCGCCATCCCCCCACCGCCTGAAAAAATCATGGTAAAAAAACAGCTTGATTTTATCTTGCGAAAATTTTTTAAAAAAATTTGCCAGTAAAGCTATAGATTTTTTACCAGGAAATTTTTTGGATATTTTTCGGGTGGCTTTTGTCTACTGCAAGCAAAGTAGTTGGGGTTTATGGGCCCAGGCCCCTTAAAGGACATTTTTCTCGTAATTGTTTGGGTTTCTATTTTTTTTAAAAATAAAGAAACCCCGTAATCCTATTTCCCGTTTAAACCCCAAAAACAAGCGCTGTCTTTTCTTTTTCAGGTTTATCGCGAACAGAGTCCGCAAGCTTTGCCCGATCTTCAATGGCTTTGGGGGGTTTGGGCTTCGGGGGAAAAGATGGGCTTAATCTTGGGCGTTCTTTTTTTGTTTGTAAAAATTTTTTGGGCCCCGAAATTTTGTCGTTTTTTCCCCAAACCTTTTTTGTTCTTCCTGCTATAAGAATTTCAATTTTTATAGTTTATTATTATTCCCACCTGGGGTCTGAGGCAGAGGGAGCAAAGTAAAACCCGTGCCAACAGCAAAGGCTACTTTTGATCTTGGGTATTGTAAAACATGTTGGTTCCTTTGAATACTTGGGAAGGGAAACCAAATTAGAATTAAATTTGGGATCCTCTAAATTTTTCTAAGTATTGTTTTTTGGGGCGTCCCAAAACCATTGAAAGGTAAGGGTTTTGGGGGTCGGGTCTTTCCTGTGCTTTTCGCCCCTAGCCCAAAAACCAACGTAAGTTTCAATAGAGTCGTTTATTTTTGTTCTATTTCCCCCCCAGTTAGGCCTTAGAAGTGTCTAAGATAAATGTTGTCCATCCCCGTTTTATTTCTCTTTCTGTGGGACCCCGGGGGCCCAAAAGTTGTGCCCAAAAAAAAAAAGATTTTTAAAAAGGGGGGATGCCAGTTTATAGTTAAACTTTCTGTGCGTGCCCCCCAAAAAAAAGGTCGCCTAGGGGCCCTGATTTTTGATCCAAATTTTGGGCTAAAGTCTGCCTCGGTCTTAATATGAATTCGTTTCAAAATCCTTTCAAAAACCTTATGTCAAAAAAAGTTGCTGAGTGGATTAAATTGGGTTTTTCATTTTTGGGAATGGGGGCATGGGAGTTTAGTCAAAATACTCTAAAGGTGTAATAGAAATGAAAACGACACTGACCTCACTAAAAAGGGTTTATGGTGGGTTTAAAAAAGATCAGCATACGGGCACTCCACCCCAGTTGTTTCGCAAAACACAGCAAAGTTTAACTGGTTTTGATAAAACCGCATGGGTGCCCCAAAAACCAAACCCTTTTTTTGGGTGGGGGTTTTCAATAGGGGGGTTTTAAAATATCGGGTTAATGGAGTATCACCTTTTTAGAAAAAGGGAGTCTGGGTTCCCGCAATGTCAAGAGTATCAGTTGCTTTTTTTAAGGGTTTTAGTGCGGCCCAACAGAATATTTTGCGCCCGTAAAATTTTAAAGACAACCCCATTTTTAATTTGTTTTAAAAATTTTTTGGGAACAATAACAACTCAAAACCGCCTTTTTTTTTGTTTTAAAAACATCTAATTTTTAACAATTGCGGGGCCAAAAAGGTCCCCGCTCCAAAGAAAAAATTTTTTTCAAAGTTTTTTATGGTTTAAAATTAACAAGCCAAGGGAATAATACGGTTCTAAAAGTTGACAAAAAAAGGGGGGGAAAGGTTTTGCCAAATTAACTTTCCCGATGGGTTAAAACGGGTTTTTTTCTCACTAAAAGAAGCAATGAGAACTTTGACATTACTCTCCCAAAATTAACAATGCAAATTTTAAAACAATGTTAAAAATTCAAGCCCCGAAGAAAAGGGGTTACTATTTTGGGTAAAGAGCTAGCTAAAAAGTTTTGGCCCTTTAAAAGCTAACAATTTTAGATTTAGAGTTACACCAACCAAAACTACTTATGAGGGGGGAAAATCCGCTCGATCTTGCATTAAAAATTTATTTTCTAGGGTTAAATTTGGTGAGCTGAAGGGACTGATGAAAACTTATAGGGCGGAAGGCCCCAACTGGGTTTTAAAAAGCTCTTTTCCCTCAGGGGGAAAACTGGCCCTATTGCGATTAAAGAAATTTTTTCAATTCCCTAAATTTTTCAGTTTTAAAAAATTAGTTTGTGGGGGGGTCCCGGGTTTATTTTTTAAAAAAAATCAAAGACAAAACAGGGAAAAATCCCTGAAATGGGGATAACCGCCCCAAATTTTTTGGGAAAAAAAAATAATAAACTGTTAAATAAAACATGTCAAGTGGGCCAGAAAAACCAGGAGTTAAAATTTTGCGCCGTAAGGGGTATAACTTTAGAAATTTAAAAAACCTTGCAGACTTTGCGGACTTTGAACAAAATGGTGAGATGGCGCTTTGTAGGGTTTTTGAGTACACTAAAGATGGTGATTATAAGCGAAAAGGGGTTGGCGACAACAAAATTTTCCTAAACAAAACAACTGGCTCAAGGCAATAATTTTGGGCCCAGTATAAATATAAAATAGTTCAAAAAACCTGCCTCAAAGGCATTGGAACCATTTTTAAAATGGGAAATAAATTTGAATTCATAAGCCCATTTCATTTTTTAGCCTAAAAAAAGTTTCAAAAAAGATTAACTCGGCCCCTTTACATGTAAGTCTTATCCCAGCGACAATTGGGAAAGAAATGAAAAAACACCGTATGGAAAAAAACAGTACTCCCCCAAAAAAGAAACTTAAAAAGGAGCTTCTACAAATTACGTTCTTTCCACAAATGAAATAGATGAGGTTCACAATGAATTTAAAATTTCTGTTTTAAAAAGATGAGGCGGGGAATGGGGGGGGGGCGTCAGTGAGTCCTTTTAAAAGGAAATTTCAAATTCCTGGCAAAACTTAGACGTTGAAAAAATTAAATTACCATCGTCGTTCTTAACAATGGGGGAGGTTTTAAAGGTTATAACAACAAGCAACAAAATAAAATTAGCTAAAAAAAAACAATTTAAGAATAAATTTTGGTTTAATTTTTTAAACATTTAGACCTTATAGGATTTTATTTATGAAAAATTTTTAAAACAGGAGCATGAAAAAAACAAAACGGGTTTAGAAAAATTTCGTTATAAAACTATGGGCATTTAAACTTTATGAAAAAAACCCCCATGTTCATTAATTTGTGGACAAATGGTTGTGGAAAAACAATATTTATCCTTGACCTTTTTTACAAACGTTTCGTTATAATTTTAATCATATTGTGGTTTTTGCCCAACCAAAAGGGAAACAAAAAAAATCATGATAAAAGGTTTATTGGACAGATGTGACATATTTTTATTTAATCCTAGCAATAACTAGTGGGTTTAAACAGTTTTATGACGGTTTGAAGGAACGCAACACTTTTTATTATAGTGACTGTTCAGCAGAAAGAACTATTAAAAAGAGAAAAACTTTGTCAAACTGTTTTCAGGGGAAAAGGCTTTGGGGATAAGTGTATGGATTTTAGCCAGAAATTAACCGGTTTTAAAAGTTTAGAGAACAGTTAAAAACTGTAGTTTTATTCACTGAAAGAAGAGTCATTTTAAGAATGTTTCGTGAAAAAAGATTTATTGAAATGACCCGGAAAAAAAAGGATTAAACAAAAACTGAAAAATTTAAAAAATTAGTAAATTATATTGAAAAAGGGTACCCTCGCAGTAGTTTTGTTTGTGGGTCGTTATTTTGGTTATTGTCAGGAACGGAATCGGTTTTGGCCCCTTTGCCCAAAAATTTTTGGGGGGGTGCAAGTGAGTCTGAAGCCGCCCTTTTCCCGTTCTTAGCTTTAATAACCAAAAATAACGATTATCTACAAAAAAACATCGTGTAGGGTTATCGTTTTCAATACTAATTTACTAAACTTTTTAGATTTTTAAATTTTTGGTTTTCCTGGTTTTTTTTCCCGGTCATTTTCAATAACATCTTTTTGCGAAAAAATTCTTCAAATGAGTTCTGTCTTTCATGTGAAATAAAACTACATCTTTAATGTTTTCTAAGTCTTTTTAAAAACCCAGTTATATTTTTGGCTAAAACCACACACTTTTCCCAGCATGTTTCCGCTGAAAACTAGTTTTGACAAAGGTTTTTTTTTAACTTGTCTCTTTTTGCCCAACAGTCATTAAATAAATAGTGTCTGCGTTCCCTTTAAACGTCTATAAAACTGTTCTAAAACCCCCAGTTTATTGTAGGTTTAAAAATTTGCATCATCTGCCATATAAACCTTCTTCATGATATGCTTTGTTCCATTTTAATGTTGGACAGAAAACCACAATATGATTAAAAAAATTTTAGCGATAAACTGTTTGTAAAGGTCGAGGGTAAAAATTTTTTTCCCCAACAGTCTGCCCAAAATCAAGAGCAATGAGGAGTTTTTGTCAAAAGTTTAACTCCCTAGTTTTATACAGAGTTTAATCTAATCCAGTTTTTTATTTTTTCATACTCTCCCTCAAAACTTGTTCAGTAAAATAAAACCCTATAAAGGCCTAAATGTGTAAGATTAATCCAATTTAGTTTTTTGGTAAGATTGTTTCTTTTTAAAGTAAACATTGATTTTTGTTGCTTTTTGGGTTATGTTCTTAAAATCCTCCCCTTTTTGTGAAGAACGACGTGGTAACTTAAAGGGGGTTTAATTCTAAGTTTTGCCACAATTTTAAAATTCCCTTTTTATAAGGTCATCACTAACCCCCAAACCCCATCCCTCCCCAAAATTTTTAAAGACAAAAATTTTTCCCAAAATCTTTGTAACGTGTCTCCTTTTTTCTGCTTGGAAAGAACTGTAATTTTGTAGAAGCTTTTTTTACAACTGTTTCTTTTCTGTGGGGGATGTCTTTTTTTTCCCATACGGGGTTATTTCAATTTTTTTTTCGACTATTTTTCCGCCCGGGCATAAGACTTACTGAAAAGGGCCAGATTTTGGAATTGCTTTTCGAAATTTTTTTGTCGGCAAAAATTTTAAAATTGGGCTTATAAAAATTCAAATTTTATGTCCCATTCTAAATAGGTTTCTAAGGGGCCATTTGGGTAGGTTTTGGGAACTATTTTTTATTCAAAAGGGCCCAAACTTTATTTGCCTCTAGATTGCCCCGTTTTGTTCTATTTTTAGGAAATTTTTTGGGCTGTCAGAAACCTTTTTAAACGTTTATAATCCCATCTTTATGTATTTCAAAACCTTTACAAAGGGGCCTATTCGCCGTTCTGTTTTAAAAGTCCGCAACGTCTGCAAGGTCTTTTAATTTAAAGTTATACACCTCAAGGAGCAAATTTGTAAAATTTCCCCGATTCTTCTGGCCCAGTGACATTTTTTTTTAGTAGCGTTTTAATTTTATTTTTTTAAAACTTTGTGTAGGAAAATCGCTTTTTAAAACCTTTTCCTGTTTTTGTCTTTGATTTTTATTTTTTAAATGCCCCCCCCCTTTCCCACAAAATTAATTTTTTTTAAACTGTAAAGGGGGGAAAATTGTAAAATTTCATAATGGGCAATTTGCAGTTTGCCCTGAGGGAAAAAAGCTCTTAAAACGTTGGGGGCCCTTCCCCGTCATATAATTTTTCATCAGTGCTCAGCTCACCCAAATAAACCCTAGAGAAATTGAATGTAATGCAAAAATCGAGGGGAAACTTTCCCCCTAAAAAAGTAGTTTTGGTCGTTTTAACTAAATTATAATTTTTAGTTTAAAAACCCTAACTTTTTGGGCTAGCTCTTTATCAAAATAGTAACCCCCTTTCCCCCCTTCAGGCTTGAATGAAAACTTTTGTTTTTAGATTTGCATTTTTTAATTTGAGAGTAATGTAAAATTTAAACTCATTGCTTCTTTTAGTGAGAAAAAACCCGAAATTTCCCAAATCAGGTTTTTGTTAACTGGTAACTTTTTTCCTGTTTTGTCAAGTTTTAAAACCCGTTTATTTTTCCCGGGATGCTTTTTATTTTAAACCTTTACGACTTTGTGAATTTTTCCTGAAGGGGAAACCCCAATTTTGGCTCCCCCAATCGTTTTAACAGCATGTTCAAAAAACAAAGGACGGTCGGGGGTTGTTATTGTTACAAACTTTTTTTAAAAAATTTTTAAAAAGAGTGCTTTAAAAATATACGGCGCAAAAATTCTTTTGGGGGCCGCACTAAAAACCCTTAAAATTTTAGCAACTGATCCCCTTTGACATTGCTGTGACCCAACGGCCTCTTTTCATAAAAAGGTAGAAACTCCATTAAAGAGCTATTTTAAACCCCCCAAATAAAAAACGCCACATTAAGAAACCCGGGTTTAGTCACCCGATGCAGTTTTATCAAAAACCATTTTAAATTTTGGCTGTTTTTTGGCGCATCAATGGGTGTGGAGTGTCGATGTTTAAAATAAATTTAAATCACCCATGATCCTTTGGTGAGGTCAGTGTAAATTTTTCTTTCTATTACCCCTTTTCGACGTATTTTGATTTGAACTGCAAGCTCCATTACCAAATGACAAACCATTTAATCCACTCAGAAACAGAATGGACAGAAGGTTTTTTAAAAGGATTTGAAAACGAATTAAAATTTTAACATCAAGAAAAGGTTTTTAGAAAAAAAGTTGGATCATAATCATGGCCTAGGCGACCTTATTTCGGGGCAAGAAGAAAGTATAACATGACTGGCATCCCCTTTTCAAATCTTTTTTTTTTTGGGCACAACTTTTTTGACCCCCGGGCCCCTAAGCAAGAGCAAAAAACAGCATGGACAACTTTTTAATCTTAGAACTTCAAAGGGGGCCTATCTAGGGCGGGAATAGAACGAAAAAAACGACTCTATTCGTATTACGTTTGGTTTTTTGCTGGGGGGCGCAAGAAACAGGCCAAGATAAAGGCCTAACAAAATCCTTCTACTGGCTTTGATGCCCAAAAACAATACTTGAAAATTTAGAGGACGCCAAAAATTCTAAAAGTTGATTTCCCCTTCAAGAAATTAAAGGTCCAACGGGTTTTACAATACGCAAGATCGAAAGTAGACTTTGTTTTGGCACGGGTTTAACATGCTGCCTTCTGACCTCAGACTCCAAATAGGTACAATAATAAATTTTAAAAAATAAAAACCCTTTTAGCGGGCAATGAACAAAAGGTTTTGGGGAAAAACGACAAAAAATTTCTGGGGCCATAATATTACAAAAAATTTAAAAAAACGCCCAAATTAAGTCACAAATTTCCCTTTAAAGGGGGGGGTTTCCAAACCCCCAAAGTCTTGAAGACTCAGCAAAGCTCCGGGGACTCTTTTTCGCAAATTGACATTTTTTGAAAAGACAGGCTTGTTTTTGGTTTCCCTTGGCATGGGGATTACTTGGTCTTTATTTACAAAATAGTAACCCAACTATTCAAGAACTAATGCCAAAGGCTGGGCCCATAAAGCCAAATTTTTGCTTGCAGAAACCAAAACCAGCTGACTTTACCCCCCAAATTTTTCCTGGTAAAGCGTCCAAAAGCTTTACCGGGCTAATTTTTTTAATAAGCCGCAAGATAATAAAAGCTGTTTTTTTCCCCATAAATTTATCAGGGGAGATGGAGGTGAGGTAAAGGAGGCATGGATTTTGCCCCTCCACCCCCGCCGAAATACCCAAAACACCAGGGTGTTTATTGAAAATTCAAAGGCGGGTTAAAAAACGCTTGCTAATGTAAACTCCTTGCTTTTCTAAACAGGTTCGGTTTCGTTCTGCTGGGCTTTGTTTTCTTCAATAAAATTTTTTCAAATTATTTTTCCTTTTTTCTTTTTCCTTTTGAGTTCGTAATAGGCTGGGTTTTTAAGTAGCCCGAACTTCTAGTCTTCTGATTTTTCTTGCTCAAGATTTTTTAGCCCTTTGGGGCTATTCTTTTTTTAACTCACGCCCAAACCGATGCGGTGGGGTCAGCCTAAACGGGGTTTTTCTTTTTCTCTTTTTATGCTCATTAGTTCACCTATTTTTGCAAAAATTGTTTTTTAAATTTTCCCCTCTAAAGCTTCTCAAAGCATTTTCAAGGGCCCCCTATTTTCGCATGGGTAGCGGTGAGGCTTTGGATAGTCTTTAACGCTTTTTTTTCTGAAAAATTTGGTTTTCTGCTTTTTATTCATTTATTACTTCCCCTGCTGATTAAATTTTAATTTTTTAATTCCATGTTTTGCTTTTTGGGTTATCTGTCGGGAGTTTTTGCAGTGTGTTTTAAAGGGTTTAAAGGCAATTTGCATCCCTATCTTAAATTTTTGTTTTGAAAATGCCAAGGCATTTTGTAGGGCTCGCAGGGAGTCTTTTTTAAATTTGGCCCCCACGGCAAAAAAAATTTTTAAAGGGTCTTTTTTGTTGTAAGCTAAACAAGTTCTCCTCGATCGTTTTTCACAAACAAATGGAATCTTTTACTTCAAAATCTTGGGGGCCTATAAATTGGGGGGGTTTCTTGACCAAAAACTTTGGTACAATGTTTTGGCCCCTTATTTTCGGGTTAATTCCGCCGCAATGGGGCCCTTTTGGCGATGCTGTTTTAAAAGGATCATTTCACCAGTCGTCCCCCAGGCCCCAAAAACATCAAAATTCTTTTCAGCTTCAATTCCTCCCATGTTTTTAAATAATTAACTTTTTTTTTTGTTTTAAAAAAAAAGGTCACAAGCACAGGGCTCGATTCTTGACCCGCATAAAAGACTGAATGACCCCTTGGGCGTAAAGGGGAAAAAAGGGGGAATATTACTGTTCCAAAAAACCCCTTTACTTTTGATGGGGATCAAATTCTTACTGTAAAATTTTCCCAAAGACCTGGAGCGGATGAAGGGTTTGGGGCCGGGCTCTGCAGTTTTTCTTTCAAAATAAAAACTCGCTTCAACAACAGCCCAAAACAGGACATTTTTGTACAGAAGGGGGGGGGGCAATCTTTAAAAAAATTTCTATAAAACGGGGGGCAAAAAAATAATTTTCTTTCCCACAATGCAGCATTTTTTTTAAAACCTATTCTGCTATGGCTAACCGGGAATAAAAGGGGGCTGTTCTTGCGTTTAAAAGGAAATCAAAAAAGAAAAACACAAAAACTTTGGAATGGGCGCCGAGATTTTAAAAGGACGGCATAAAATTTGTAGCTGAAAATTTTGCGTATAGTTTTTCGTTTTTCCTTTCCCCTTTGATTTTGTATTGGTTAAAAGGCTTGCCCCTTACTTTCAAGGGCTTTAAAAGACAGATTGCCCAATGAACTAATTTTTAAATGAATACAAAGGGGTTAAATTTAAATATCAGACCCCAAAGCAAAAAACACATTTCTGCCCATCTCGTTAGGGGGTTTGACGTTGTTAGAAACCCATAAATTTTACAAGGCTGATTGGGCACCAAAAAGAGTAAAAATTTATAATATTTTAGAAAAAAAGTAAATTAAATCATACAAATATCCCAGAACCCCGGAGACCTGTATGGAATTTTATTTTTTGCGTCGCAGCAAATCGCTTAAAGGTATTTTATTCCCTGGGGGCGAAGATAAAGACCATTCAAAAGAGCAAGTAAAAAGTTTTTTAATCCTAAAAAAACAAAAGTGCAATTTTAAAATTTGACGGTAGCCCTTAACCCAAATTTTACGCGGGCGGGTTAGACCTTATCTTTTTTTTGGGAAGAAATAAAAAAATTGTTTGGGGGGGAAAGGGGTAGAAGTCTAACCCCCAACCCTTTGTGTCTAAAGTTTTTCATCTTCAAAAATGTTAGGCTTGATGTTTATTTAACAAAAAATTTGGGGTTATGGATTGCCCCTACGGCCCAACGGGGGGATAAATCGGTTAAATGGAAGCGGGAAAAAAGTGGAGGTAATAAACATTAAAATTGATAAGGGAAAAGGGAAGCCGAAAAACCCCGTTTAAAGTACATTTTTTTTTTATTATATGTTTCCGCAGCTGAATATTGAAAAAAAACAGATTAAAAAAATTTTATTTTAAAACTTTTTTAAAATTTTTTTTTTTTTAAAAAAAGCATGTCTTTTTCAGGTTTATCCAAATGTGCCTACGGGCGCCGAAAAAGAGAAGAGATAGTAGAAAGCCCTTTAAATAAAAACCTTCAGATTAACCAACATTACGCAAATGCAAAAAAAAAAAGAGCGGGAACCTTTTCCCAAAAATACAGCAAAACCCAAAAACAAAAGGTATTCTGCGGCCTTTAATGCTTTTTTCATATGAAAAATACTGGAACATCGACTATAACGCTCTATCAGCAGGAACGAGTTTTGGGGGCCTCTTAGCAACAGGTTTTAGGCGCACCCGCAGCTTTGCCTCTAGGGGGGTTGCCCTTAGCCCCGGGGCCCGGGTTTTCCCTTACTGTAAGTGTTTCTACAAAAAATTAAAAAAAAAAAACCCCAAAAAGGGCACAAGCAAGGGTTTTCAATAAAACGGAAAAAATTTATTTCTTTTTTAAATTTGACAATAAAAAAAGCGCTTGTTGACTAAAACATAAACGGATGAAGAATTTAATCGAAAAAAGGGCCCGATTTTGATGACTAAAAAAGGGACAAAATTTTTTAACTTCAAAAAAAAGGCGGGGACAGTTTTTCTCAACAGCCAGACCCCAAAGCAAAATAAAAAAGGAATGCTTAAAAAAAGTAAAGGAACTTTAAAACTCTTTCAAAAACAGCTCACAGTAAAAACCCATCAAAGGGGCGTTTATACTTTATTTTAACAAAGTCCAAGCAAAAAAAGCCCGTTGATATTGATTCTGATTAACCCGGGTTGTTTTTTTTTTTAATTTAAAAAAATTTTTTTGAGTTAGAAAAGAAACTCAACAGGGATAAATATATGGGGAACAAGACAAATTTGGGTTTTAAAGGGGGGAAATCCCTTGAGGGGAGAGCTTTTACCCCAAAGAGCGCTGTTGATATTGATTTAGAAGTCATTGACCCAACAAACGTACAGGAAATTTTTTTCATGTTTTTTCTCAAGTTCCAGGCAAACTAAAAAATGGGACCCGCCATTTAAAAGTAATGTTACTTTTTTTAATGGGAACTATAAAACCAATAAAGGGAAGAAAATCTAGAACGGGGTCTCAATTAAACAACAGACTTTTTCTTTCCTCTAAAACTTAACACCCGGTTGGGCAGAGAAAAGCTTACACATTTTTGACGCTGCCGCTGAAGAACCCAAAAATAAAGAGGCTCGGGTTTGGGGTCGGGAGGGGTGAAGTTTAGAGTTTCCTGATTAAAAAAATTTCAAAGAAAGCGCCGTTTTTTGGCAAGGTTACATTCCGCTCCCTCCACTTGGTAGCGAAAAGAGCAGTTCTAAACATGGAATACAGACAAAAAAGTTTTATGTGGGTGTTCTCGAAAGGTTGAAACACGTTGCTAAAAAACGCAAAAGGAGTATCAAACACGCCCGTACATCAATGTCAAACTTTAGTGGGGTGTTTTTTCCTGTTATGTAGACCAAATTGATCGTTTGAAGACCCAAAAAAAACCAAATAACTGTCAATACTACACATGGGTGAGGAAACAAAAAAAACGCCGATTAAGGGGTCCAAAAAAGGGCCCAAACGTTTTGGCGAACCGGGACAAAAATCATGTTGACTTATTCGAGGGCTTTCGCCAGGGGGGCCCCCCCGGGCATTACAAAATTAATACCCCAAATGAGTAAATAATGCAGCTTGCTTCAAAGAATGGGCATAAACAAAAATTTCCCGCAGAAAATTTTAACAAGAATTCCATCCGCTAAAGCCGCAAGCGAGCAAAAGAAACATTTTTATGGGCCCCATTTAAAAATTTTGTAATAGGGAAAACTAATTACGCCCCCAAAGGCAAAAAGTTATTTTTAAAGAAAGGAAAGGGCTGCAAAAAAGTCCATACGTTGTTTACGCAGATTTCCCAAAACATCTTTTTTCCCCTTATAAAGGGGTCAGCGCCACAAAAACTTCGAAAAACAGTTTTTAATGAGTAATAATAAAAGATTTGTTCATTTGCTTTCTTTCTTTGTCAGGTCGGATGGCGCTATTCAAAACCAGAATTGTATAGAGGGCCAGATGCGGGCAGAATACTTCTTAAACGCATGCAGCAAGTGGGGAAAACGCCTTTTTTCTAAAAATCAAAAACTTATCTGAAATCATAATGGCCCCCTGAAGACCAAAAACATTTGGGACTCACCCCACACATTGTTGGATTTGCGGTTTAGGTCTCTCTTCGACGCAGGGAACCCAAAAAAAAAGGGGACCATGATCAAAATTAGGGGGAAAAAGTTCAGAGGGGGGGCCCATAACAAATGAAATTCTTCAACTAAATTTTGATCTAAACAGGGAAAGTTTTCCCCTTCTTTTCAAAAACTTGCGGGGTTACGACTCCCCTTAAAATTGAAAGCATGGGACAATGCCTTTAGGGGAAAGTCGCCACCCTCAAAAAGTACAGGTGTTTAAATTTAAAATAAAATGCCCCTTTTTAGACTCTAGCAGCACATGATGGGTTAAATTTAGAGTAAACTGGCTTTTGCCCTTAAATCCTCCCCAATTAACGGAAAAATATTTTGACCCCCGCTTGTTAGAAAGGGGGGTTTTCCCCTTAAATGAGTACATGAACATTTGGGGAAAAGGGTTTTTGACAAAAAGGAGACATTTCCTCCTTTAAAGGCGCGTTCTTTTCTAGTCTTAGAGGAAAGGAATTAGTGATTTGTTTACCAGCATCCCAAAGGGTTTGGTGGCAGAAATTAGAGTGGAAAACGATGGGAACTATCTGATTCAACTTTGGCGGGTACAATTTGTTGGCGGATATTTTTGAAAATTATAGAAAGACCCGCATAAAAACATTTTGCCTGGGGTTTCCCCCGCATTAATTTTTTGCGCCCGGGGGTGAGTTGGGGTCTTTTTAAAGTTTACTGGAGTCCATTGATTTAAAAGTCTGAAACCTTTTCCTTTATTCAGATATTGAAAAAGGATTGGTGGAGGGGAATTTTGTATGGGGTCGCATCATTCCCGAAAACAAACAACAAATAATTGGCGACTATGATCCAAGTAAAAGGTCAAAATCTTAAATTTAGATGCAAAAAATCTTAAAGGATGGGCTTTTGGGGCAATCACTTCCATTACGGCAAAATTTAAAAAAGTACACAGGCGGGCCCATCCCAATAATATTCAAAAAGGGATTAAAATGGGTTTGGGGGGAAGGTTTTTAAGCCTGATCAAAAAGCGTGGTTTCATTCTAGAAATTGACTTAGAATTTTCCTCATGAAAATCCAAAGAACCCGAAATGAAATATCCCTTTGCCCCAGCAAGTCAAAGATGGGGTCCAAGGGGAACCACCTAAACTTTTTTCCTAATCTTTGAGGCAAAAAAAAAAATTTTTGTCTGCCCTTACAGACTTCTACCCAATTTTTTTTAAGACAAAGGTTTGGGGTTGACAGCAGTTCATCGCTTTAAATTTCTTTTTTATAAAAACAGGGTTTATAAACCATGCATCCCTGAAAAAACACTGATCTCAAAAACTAAAAAACCACAGATGCTTCAGGGAAAAAAAACTTTTTCAAGTTATGAAAAAACAGCTGTTTTTTGGGAAAGGGCTAGGGGGGAAAATGCACAAGCGTAAAAATGTCAATTGGTACCCCAAAAGAAAAAAAAACAAATTTAAACTGACTTCAAACCTAATTTTCAGGACTTTAGAAGATTTAAAGATTTAGGGTTTTTGGCCCTAATGATAAAAAAAAAGAAAGTCAAAATTTGAACAAACCTGTAATTTTTTGGGTTTTCTGTTTTTTGAATTATCAAAACTTTTGATGTTAGAGGTTTTTTTTATGACTACTTTAAGCCCCCCGTATCCTGAGTCCCGAGTACTTTACACAGATACAGATTTGTTTTGTTTTTAGAAATCCCTACTGAAAAACCTTAAAAGACAAAAAAATCCCAAATGGCTTTAAAGGGCATGCCCGGGGTGGTATGGGTACATCCGATTACCCTAAAGATTTTGCCTTTACCTTCAATTACTAACCAAAAAGGGTTTTTGGAAAGATGAAGGAAAGAATTATCTGGAAAGGTGATTAAGGGGGGTTTATTGGTTTTAAAATCGAAAATTGTACAGTATTTCGAGCCAGGAGGGAAAAACATTAAAAAAGCAAAGGGGAAAATCTCGAGCGTTGTGGGAGTCAAACATTTTCGCATGGAAAAAATACAAAGAAGCAAGTTTTTTAAAAAGGCCTTTTTTATCAAAGACAAAGTAAAAATGCGATCTAATCTCCATGAGATCAAACAACGGGTTTTAACAAAAAAGTCGTTAGTTTGAACAAAAAACAAAACGGGGTTTGTTAAACCAGGGTTTTTATATGCAATCGGGCACGGGGGGACCCCTAAACAGGGGGGGTTTTTATTTTTTTTTCAACTTTTTTTATAAGATCAAAACATAGCTTCATCCCAAATTTATTTAAACTTTTTTTCATTTTTTGCTTGGCGTTCGAATTTTTTTTATTTTTTCAAATATTCTTTTTTCCCAAATTTGGGGGTTTGAGCGGGAAAGGGGATCGGGGGTGGGTTTAGCATGCATTGATTAAAATCCCCCAAAAGTTTCCTTTTAAAAGGGATTACACGCATGAAAAAGGGTTCCCCTTTTCATTTTTTAAGGGCTCTTTTCCCTTTCCTTTTTGTTTCGTTCTGCACTTTTTTCTGAGCTTCCATTTTAACCCCAAAATATTTAAGAAAAATTTTTTTAAGCACTGGAAAATGGTCCCCGGGGGGATTTTCTGAAATTCTTCCTTCCCCAAAAAATCTTTTTAGGACTGGGTTTTTTTGTTTGGGGTTTTAGTTTCTCGTAAAAAATACCCCGGGGGGATTCATTTTTACAAATTTTTTTTATTTCAAAGGAAAACAACACTCCAAACCGGGCGGTTTTCCCCGATGCGAGTGTCCCCTTCTGCTTCCCCCCCCGGGAAATAAAGGTACCTTACCTTTTTAAAAACCCAAAAGGTAATAGTTTGCCCGGGTGAAAATCTCCTTCAAAAGATTTATTTTTTTTTTTTTGGGGGGGGCTTGGGACTGGTTTTTGGCCTTTAAAATTTTTCATTGTTTTATTGCGCGCAAAAATTTTGGGGGATCCCTTTTAACCCCCTTCGTGTTTTCGAGAATTGTCCCAAACAGCCTCTTGATACTGGGAGGAGAAAAGTCTTTTTTGGGTAAATGTTTGTTAAAGTTTTCAACTAAAGGGCCCGTGATCTGTGAAAATCCCGGGAAAGCCTCTTCTAATTTGTAACTCTGTTTTTTTAAAAATAAATTATTCAATTGGGCCTTTTAAAAAATTTTTTCCCTCATCGACTTTTAAACATGCGAGGAAGTTTGTGGCCCTCGTTGGTTTTATCAGTTGTATAGCGACAGGGAAAAGCAGAAGCATCTTTTTTTGTTAATGGCTCCCCCATCTTTGTATCTTTAAGCCCCTGTCAATGACTTTTGAGTGCGTACTTAAATCTTTTTGGGCTAATCGTATCAAGGGGAAATAAGGAAAATCCATTTGATGGGTGTCGTTTGGAGTTTTGTTCAAAAAGTGCGGGGCTCTGTATTGTCTAGGTGCAGGGAAAAAAATTGCCCAAAAAAAGTTGTTTAGAAACCAAACCTTTGCTGTTTGTTTATTTACCCCCGCCGCTTGGGTTTGCTTTTTTATTTCTGTGAAACCCTTCCCAAAATCCTTTGGGCGAATAATAGATTTTTTTCATTTTTTTATTTTAGCCAATATTATGCGCAACAAAAAAACACGACGGGCATACCAAAAGGGAATAAAAAAGGGGAAATTTTTTGCATCTTTTGTTTTTTTGATGGTTTATAAAAGTCACTGAATTTTGGGGGGGGGCAATGTCTGGACCGGGTTTTTCCTGTTACTAATTTAAAATTGTTTTAAATTTTCTTTTATCAACATCTTTTAAAAAATGTAAGCTGCATGCCCCCGTTTTTTTTAGTGGGGTCATTAATAAAATCTAACGCTCAAGTCTCTGTTTTCATAGGGGTCCTTTTCAGCTGTAGTTGCTCCATTTGCTTTTTTTTATGGCTTTTTTTCTCCCCGTCATCCCGTAGTTTACCCAAAAGCGAAATTTCTTTCCCCAAAAAACCAAAACGCATTCACCACAGCGCCCCCCTATTTTTCATTACGAGCGAAGCCCTTTTTTATAAAAAGTAAATTTTTTTTTAAAATATTTATACTGTCTGGAATTATTCCTTGCTTGAAATAGAAAATCTTTCGTGGGGGGCCGAAAATTTCAAGATAGCAATCAGCTTTTTTGAATCCTCAAAGTCAATTTTGCCAAAATTTTTGCTGGGTTTTTTTCTTAAAAAGCTTTTTCCAAGCATTGAGTATCCTACCCTTTTGGCCTCCCAAAAACAGCAAAATTATACCAAAAGGGTTTGGGAACGTTTTTTCGGTGCTCATTTTTTAAAAATAAAAAAATTATAATAAAAAAAAAACATGAAAAAGCATGGGGTCTACTACGGGTACAGGGCGGGGCCCAAACCCCTTTCCCGAACTTATTTAATTTGGGCCCAAATTGATGACCAAGCTATTATGCCCCAAAAAAAAAAGGCTGTATTCTTTGGCAGCATGTGGGAAAACAAAACAGTTCCTCGGGAAATGAAATTTAACATTGAACAAACAACAGATGTCGCCGAAAAACATTTTAAAGTATCATAAAAATATGGGAAACGCAGCTTTGGGGGGGAGAATGGGGAAAAGTGTGGGGGAAAAAGGGTCTTAGTTTGTACACAAAAATAGTCAGTAGATTTGCTCCCCTTTATTCTGAACAAGATCCCTTTCGTATTGGGTTTAAAAGCAAGATCCAGTTTTTTTCCCAAAATCAATTGATTTTCTAGGGTTTTGATCTATACTAAAAGATTTTGAACATTGTTATCGCCGCTAACATGGGATTTAAAAACTTTTAATAATTTGAAATTTTTTTTCCCTTTAAATGAAAAAGAGTGGAAAATCACCAGAACCAAATCAGGAAACATTGAAACAGGGGGAGAAAATAACCCAAACCCGAAAATCCGCAGAATCAGAAACCCCTGAAAACCCGGGGGGGGCCAGTGAAAAACATCCTCATCCTGGGGGCCTGTTAAAGCAGGAAAAAAAAATTAGAGAGTGGGGAAAAGACAAAAAAAAAATAATGTTGAAAAATATAACTCATCATGAAAACTTAAAACCCCCCCGCGCCAAAAAACAAGTTGATTAAATTTTTGGGGGGGGCCCGCTATAAAAATAAATCCCTGTGATTTTAGGGCCCCCAAAATCTTTATGGGGAAAATTTGGGGAAATTAAAACTGTTGCCATTTTTGGGACCCTTGCGCTGTTGGGGGGGGGTTTTTTTCTGTTTTAAAATTTTACAAACAATGGCACCAAAACAAAAGCCCCAAAAAAAAATTTTAAAACCCCAAAAAGCAGAAAAAGACAACCGCACACCAAAAACCCCAATAACAAAGGCCCCATTTTTATCCATTTCAAAAGGAAAAATAATTTTTTTTAAAAACTTAATTTTTTAAATTTTTTTTTTAAAAAAAGATCCAAAGGCTATTAAAAAAATGAAAAGTCAAAAAAAATAAAGACATGGAGTCTATAAAAGACTTTTTCCCTTTTTCCAAATTTTTTAATTAATGCGGTTGCTTAGGAGGGAAAAATTAAATTAAAATATATGAGAGAAAAAGCTAAGCAAGACTTTCCCCAACGATGAAGGCCCTTTTTTTAGGCGTGGGGTATCTTTTATTAGACATCTGCTATTTAAGATAAAAAATAGATTGTATTTTTTTGATAATTATAAGATAACTTTTAAAAAAGACCTTTTTTTGTACTTTGGGGGTTACTTAGTTATTTATCTTTGTTAAAATTGGGTAAGAACTTTAGGTTTACTTTTGGGGGAACTTGAATAAGAACTTTTGAAATGACTTTAGAAAACTTTAGGTTTAAATTGGGGAAAAACTTTTTGGATGAAATTAGGGTTTTTTCAGGACAAAATTGAGTAAGAACTTAGAAGTGCCCTTTGGGGGGACTTGAAAGGGTGACTTAAGGGCAATTGGGTAACCCTTTAGGACAAAATTGAAAATAAAAACTTAGAAGTTTATTGGGGTGCATGCGTGGGGGGGTGCGGGGGGGGGTTTGGGGGGGGGGGTGGCCTGCGAGGGTGGGGGTTTGGGGTGGGGGGGGGTGCATGGTGGGTGGGGGTAAGCAGGGTTCCTCCCTTAAATGTCCGCAAAAATAGCAAATACAGGTATACTGCACCCCTCTTGCTGCTATAAAAAGGCCCTTCACAGCATGAACGGTATTTATAGCAAGGGCGGTTTTCCGGGACCCCCTTTCTACTATAAATAGGCGGGTTTACCGCAAAAAAAAGGTTTTATACAAAACGGATTTTTTTGCAGGCCCCTTTCTACTAAAATAAGGGGTTCAAGCAGAACGGGTATTTATAGCAAAGGGGGATTTACCGCAGCCCTCTTGGGTACTAAATAAGGGGGGTTTTACGCGAAAGGCTTTTTTAGTACAGTCAGCAAGGGCAAAATTTTTCTGCAGTCCTCTGCCAGAAAATAAAGGGGTTCCAAAAACATGACGGGGGGGGGGGATTTATAGTAAACAGTCAGCAAAAGGGTAAATTTACCGCAGGGGTTGGGCCCCCCCAAAAAAAAGTTTTCCCTTATACTTTTTCCCTTTTTGCCCCAAAAAAAATTTTTTACCCCACCCCCCCTCTTTTTTTAAAACCGGGGGCTTTTTGGGGCCGGGATTGGGCAGAGTTTGTGGGTTTTTTTTTTTAAAAAAAAAACTGCTTTGGCAGAGCTTTTTTTTGGGGGCTCTTAATCGGGCCCGTTAGTAACCTGTCGTAAAAACTTGGGGGCTTTTTTTTTAAGAATAGTGGGGCCACCCCCTACCCCACCCCGTTTCTGTTAAGTGGGACTAAAGAGAACTTGGTCTAATTTTGCCAAAAAGTTTTTGAAAAATCATCATTTTGCTGCGAGTACTTTTGGGGGATCAACTTGTTTGGCAAACAAATCAAAATGCCGTGTTTAAAGGGTTTTGAAATTTTGGGGGAAAAATAAAAAGTTTTGAAAGCTGCATCAGTTTTCTTGGGAAAAATGAGTCATCAATATTCATTGGTTCCCTAAAAAGAAACCCCCAAAGTCCCCAGTTGGGTTTTGGGTCCCTTTTAAAAATTGTTTGCGGGTTTTAAGGCAGTGACCCTTAAACAAAAGCATGAAAGGATATTTTTTCTTTGCCAAATTTTTGTAAAAGAGCACCACTTGTAAAAATGAATCATTTGTCAAAAAGTTTGAAAAAAATTTTCAAAGCCCTCAAAATCCTTTTTTCAGTAATATTGCCCAAATCTCTTTCTAATCTCTTTGTGGAAAAACCCAAAAAGCTTTTTAAGGTAGCTGTGTAGTTCGTAATGGTTAGTTTTTTCGTTTTTCTTTTTCCCACCTTCCAAAAAAAGCAAAAAATGCTCTTTTTGGGTTACAAGGTAAAAAAAAGGGGCTCACCAATTTTTTTTTTGTTTAATACTCCATCATAAGGCCCTTTTAGTATTGCATTTGAACCCCATAACAAAAGTTGTTCCTCTGTAAACAAACAAAGTCCGGCTCCCCCAGAAAACCATGGCTAAAATGGCCGGCTCCCCCCCGGGTAGTAGTGTTGCGTGGAGTGGGCACGTGGGGAGTCCCAAATATTGCGAACATTTGTGATACAAAATGGGAAGTTTCCCGCGGGGCACCCTTGGGCCCGGGAAGAGAAGAAAAGCAGTAAGCTCGCGAGGCTTGGTTTTTTGATTTTTTGGGCACAACAAGGAAGACAAAAACCCGTTTCCAAAAAAGGCCCCTCGGGGCCCGCCCTGTGTTCTATCTAGCCGTGCATACGGTGGTGTGTTTTGGGGTGTGTGTATTTTGTGTGGTGTGTTGTGTGTGTGTGTGTGTGTGGGGTGTGTGGGTGTTTTGGTTTTGGGGTTTGTTTTTGTGTGTGTTTGTGGTGTGTGAGTGAGTGTGTGTGGTTTTGTGTGTGGTGTGTGTGTGTTTGGTGTGTTTTGTGATTTTGTTGTGTGTGTGTGGGGGTTTTGTTTTGTGAGGGGAGGGGAGAGAGAGATTTAGAGAGAGAGAGAGAGATAGAAGAGAGAGAGAGAGAGAGCATGTGCAATAAAAGCGGGGCCCCCCGCGAGCGTTCGTTTTTTGGGGCGCGTGCGTGCTGTGTGTGCGTGCCGGGGTTTTTGTGCGCGTTTTTTAAAGTGTTTGTGCGTGGGGTGCGTGTGTGTGGGTTTTGGGGCTGTGTGCGTGGGTGTGTTGGGGGGGGAGCGTGTTGTGTGTGTGTGGGGTGGGGGGTGTGTGTGGTGTTTTGTGTGGTGTGTTTGTGTGCGCGCAGGGAAATTTTTTGAAAAAGCAGAAAACGTATTCATGGCTCCTTTCTAAATGAAAATATCACAGGCAAAAACCCCGACACACGGCCGGTTTACGCCCCCTACCCCCAAAGGCGCCATAAATTTCGGTTTATAGGTTCCGGGCCCCGGGGACTGCCTGCCACAAACCCCAACCCTCTTTAAAGGGGTTTTTTCGCACAGTTTTCTCAGCCAAAATTTTAGTTTGGTTGGGCTGCCTTTCCCCAAAAATGATTGTATGAAAATACGTATCCCCGAAAATGATTGGAAAACATAGTTTTTAAATCTTTCTTGTCAAGAAAAAAATTTAAAAGCCAATTTCCCGGGGGCCCCTTTCGCCCGAAAACTGGTTTGAGGGCGAAAGTGAGTCAGGATTGGCATTTATACGTTCTCTAGCAGGTAGGCTAGTAGCACTGTTCTCAGTGCTGACATAGGCCAAGAGAGTTTAATTTCAAATCCCAGTGTCCGGTACTTCAGCTTTCTATTACTTCCGCGACAAGCGCGGCGTGAACAGCGGGCTGCAGTCTGTTTATACATCTGTGTTGTTCTGCTTCTGCTTCCACTGAATCACCACTGATAGTTCCTTCCACTGAATCGCCACTGATAGCCACTTCCACTGAATCACCACTGATAGTCACTTCCACTGGATAACCACTGATAGTCACTTCAACAGAACCAACCAGTCAGCCAAGGAAATCTTTCAAAGTGCCCGCGTGTCGTATGTGTTAGCTATGGGCATACGTTCACCCCATCTCGTAAATCGTATAATTCATCACACCAAGAAATCCAGATGACAGACGTTTTCACAAAGTTCTTTGAGTTGAAAACAGGATTTCCTTTCGCTTCCCCCCACTTCCTTCAAAAGCAGACTACTTCACAACAACCATCCGTTTATGTACAGCCGCGGAATAAGTTGAAAGCAGGATTTCCTTTCGCTTCCCCCACTTCTTTCAAGAGCAGGCTACCTGACAGCAACCATCCGTTTAATCGCGGCCCACGGGCCGAGTCGACAGCAGGATTTCCTTTCGCTTCCCCCCACTTCTTACAAAAGGAGACTACATTGAAGCAAACATCCGTATATGTACAGCCACGGAATGACACAGCGTTTTAAGCAGTTAAACAGTTTAAGGCAACGATGCTGGTGATCGAAGTCCAAACTTGCACTTAGAAAACACTTACTGGAAGATTGGAGCGATGATATGTTTGGAGGAGGGTGTCCGAGAGAATATCCTACCGTTCACTGGTTTTCTCTCCGTCTCTCTGTAGCTCCCTAACTTTCTCAATAAGAAAATGTTGCTGATTCTACACACTCGACAAATCGTAGAAAAAATCTCTTTTATGATTTTTAGTGGAATGCAAGAGTCCCTCACATGGGGCAAAGTGCTGTACACTGTTTTAGAAGAGACTGCCTGAGGTGAGCGATTGTTGTAGAAGGAAAAACACGGTAGTGGCAGCTCTGAACTGACACGTCTTCACT
Organism: Conus ventricosus; assembly: GCA_018398815.1. Classification (NCBI taxonomy): domain Eukaryota; kingdom Metazoa; phylum Mollusca; class Gastropoda; order Neogastropoda; family Conidae; genus Conus; species Conus ventricosus. The sequence continues at coordinate 1,791 of JAFLJL010001085.1, read as the reverse complement.
CCTCAGCGGTCGGCAGTCAACTCAGAGAGAGAGAGAGAGAGAGAGAGAGAGAGAGAGAGTATCACATCAAACAATTTGTTTCAGGTTCTCAGACTTTGGGGTTCATGATTACAAGTTTCACACTGGTGTCACGTTAGCAAGAGGATGTTTTTGGTTCATTTACTCAGTATTCCCTGGTTGTTACTGGACTCGGTGTAGGCAGGAGAACTAAAACAACTGCTCGGGTTTGGATACGAAACACACACACACACACATACACACAAACACACACACACACACACACACACACACACACAACACACACACACACACACACACACACACACACGCTCTCGCTCTCGCTCTCTCTCTCTCTCTCTCTCTCTCTCTCTCCTCTCTCTCTCTCTCTCTCTCTCTCTCTCTCTCTCTCTCGCTCAATCCGATCTTCTCACGCTTTCCTTTTGGCGCCTTTGTATTTATTTGTCTATCAGTCTGTTTGTCTGTCTGTCTGTCTCTTCCTCCTTTCCTCTCTCTGTGTCTTTCTCTGTCTCTGTCTCTGTCTCTCTCTCTCTCTCTCTCTCTCTCTCTCTCTCTCTCTCTCTCTCTCTTCCTCTCCCCCTCTCTCTCTCTCTGTCTCTCTCTTTATGATCTGTTAACGCTAGAATAATGTCAAACAATCGCCTCGTAGTCTGGATCTTAATAGACTCCGAACAGTGTACTTTGTTTGGGCCGCAGAATTCAATGACGATGCTGGATCCTGACACTTGACACGTTGACGCTTGGTATATTCCATATCGTATTAGTAAAAAAAAAAAAAGCACACACACACACACACACACACACACACACACACACACACACACACACACACTTATATATATATATATTATATATATATATATATATATTATATATATATTATATATATATATTATATATATATATATATATATATATATATTATATATATATATTACATGTGTGTGTGTGTGTGTATGTGTGTGTGTGTGTGTGTGTGTGTGTGTGTGTGTGTAATGCCGAACAATTAAGTGGCGGGGAAAGCGAAGTGCAGGCTTACAATTCTCCCGTCATTAAAGAAATGACTTGGCAAAGATTTGAACTTTAAAAACAAAGTTTGAAGGTGAAGAAAACGGGAACATCAAATTTCAGAAAACATTATTAGAAAGATGAAAACCCTTCACTAGCTGATGGGGGAACCATCGCAATCCCTCCCGAAGGCAGATCTATTGGTATTGCCTACTAGGCCTTTCGTCCGCTGGATTGAACTCATCATAAATTATATATGGGGAGTGAAGTCACTCTCTGTCCGTTTCAATGATCACCTCCCTGTCCACGATCTGATATGTGAAAGCAAGGGCGGGATTCGATTCTGTCCATATTTGGCAGTGGTCTTTGGTGTCTCGAGTATCCTTTCCTTTGATTAGTTGTTTGGTCAGACAGCCACGACAAGGTCATTGCTAGCGAAACATTTACTATATTGGTACTACTAGTTACTATGTGATAAAAATGAAAGAGAAATTGTGAATAAGAAGTTTCACTTTTGCTTTATCTTACACTTGGAAAACAATCAGTTTGACTTTGATACTTAACCTTGCACATGAACTAGTTCATGATTTATCTTTTTTGTTTTCATATGAGTGACTTTGAACTCTAAACCTTTAACATGAACCTGTTCATGATTTGTTTTCCCTTTTTGGTATAATATGTGACTTTGCATTAAAAAAAACTCGACAGAAAGCTGCTCATGATTGATTTTTTTTTTCATATGAGTGACTTTGTATTGAGTAGCGT